>JABACO010000025.1:1046187-1223551 GCA_013339895.1 Ephydatia muelleri
CGTTGAACACTGTTCACTCTGACACACACACTGTTCACTGTGGACAGCACGAGAATAACGATGGCTGCCTCATGAATGTCAAGACTCCTGCAAATTTAAAGACACTCAAGCTTACAATATAGTTGAATGGGAAGAGGTAGCAAATACCAATCTTGTGTTTGAACACGATTGGACACAACTGTTGTACTGTTGTAATATTTATTGTATATTAAAAACAAACAACTAATCATTAACAATAGTTACGGCAGTCAAAGGCCCATACAAGGAATTTAACGGCTTGTTGCAGGTTGTTTACGATCCCGTTCCAGGTTGTTGACAGGTTCTATACAGTCTGTGGTTAACAGTAGCCTATCGGGTGATTGCCCGCCGGGCCTGTATCGGATTGTTAAACATTTATCGTAACAAGGTCGTAGACATCCTGTTGCGGATTGTATACACTAGTGTACCGAGAAAAAAAAGGTGGGCATTACGTCTTTCAAGAAATACTTGCAAGCACCCATTAGTATGGTATGTAATACTTGTATCGGTATATATGTGCATAGAGAATGGTGTTCATAGCATTAGTGCTTTACATAATGATCTCACCTGTATATAATTACCTGGTACATGCAACATTGGATTGCTGTCCTCTCTAACACCAAACAATGTACGGTGATCTGCTTGTAATTGTTCTGTTGGTTGAGAAAGAATCACTTCCATCTGCAATAGAGAGTTCTGTATCGTCCTTTCGGTAGATATCAAGTGTGGAGAAGCTAGCATCTCTGTCAGCCTACATTTTAGATAACAGAATGTTTAAACGCAACAGTACAATACGCTGAAATGTGTACCATACACAACCTACAATACTTCTTAGCTGAACCACCTAAATGGTTGAGCAACTGGGATGCCATAGGATTATCGCAAATGATGCACAGCAAAGGAATTGTTCATTCACACTAACTGCCGGCAGTAGCAGACCCAGGATTGTGTGTGTGTGTGTGTGTGTGTGTGTGTGTGTGTGTGTGTGTGTGTGTGTGTGTGTGTGTGTGTGTGTGTGCGTGTGTGCGTGCGTGCGTGCGTGCGTGCGTGCGTGCGTGCGTGCGTGCGTGCGTGCGTGCGTGTGTGCGTGCGTGCGTGCGTGCGTGTGTGTGTGTGTGTGTGTGTGTGTGTGTGTGTGTGTGTGTGTGTGGAGGAGGAGGGGGTAGACTGTGATTTATTGAATAATTTACAAAGAGGAGGGGGTTCCTCTCTGGGGATATGGGGGGAGCGCTGAAAGGTCCCATTAGGGTCGGACTTCACCCCAGAAGCTCAACATATAATAGTCACACAACATTTAAGTGAGATTAACGACTTACTTTTACGTCTTTTTCCAACAAAGTCCGAAATGGAACCCGCTTCGTTAAGAGTGCTGCCATTGAATAACTGCATGCAAGCTCATCAGATTGTATTCAATCGTTAATAATATTGTTACTAGAGTTTGAAGGTCCAGACACACACACACACACACACACACACACACACACACACACACACACACACACACACACACACACACACACACACACACACACACACACACACACACACACACACACACACACACACACACACACACACACACACACACACACACACACACACACACACACACACACACACACACACACACACACACACACACACACACACACACACACACACACCCGTGGATTCGCCGCGGATTTGTCTCGTCAGAGCGCGTGGCTGCATCCCTGCACAGTGGCGGTTTTTCAGTGGGCTTTGATTCTGATCAGCAGCATAGATCGTTTGGCTGCATAATGCGGTAAACCTGGGACCTCGCAAGGGCAACCATGCAGAGTCATCGCTACATGTAGTGTAATAAATAATGAATAATAAATGCAGAAGAGCTGGATGATATAGCTGCACATGACAGATGACTTCGACTATGTGGCAGTATCTGTCAGTGCAACTCCGCGTGCAGCAGTCAGCAATAGTTACTGCAGGTCTGTTTGCAGGTTTGTGCAAACGAGCTGAGTGTGTGATCATATAATATTCCATTCCGCCTGTTCCAACTGAAATACGTAAGTCAAATAATTCTTTACATGTGGGTACATAGCTGTCTACAGATCGGAACATTAGAGTAATGAAGCTGGTACAGTATGTAAACATACACTAGCGCACTGTAATTACAATCAGTAGCGGGTTGTATAAACGACACCGTTCCGCTACGCCCGATGCCGTACCAGATTGTATTACGATCGGTGTACCATTATGTAATGTAATACGGGCCTGTTACAGGGCGAAAACTTTCCGTTGTGTAGTTTGTGAACATTTTGCGAGTTAATAAAACCCAACTATAATCATTTAGTTCATGTAATGGTACATACATGTAGCCGGCCGTGTTTCTGTTATGACGACCATTTATTAATGGTCAAAATGGCGGCGCCAGTAACCGAACATTGTTCAAAGGCTCCCCGAACTAGAAAAATCTATGTAATGGAGAAAACAAAGGGCATGAAAACATGTACCAATGTGCTGCAAATCATAATAAAGGGTGGCAACTCAATTTTTCGTTAAGATTCAATTTAAAAAAACAGTGGAATACAGTAATTAGGTCAGAAAACATTGATTTTGTGTACATGTTAATGGGAAGCTATGTTTTGCTTTCCCGAACTGAAATCTTCAATGTAATGGTATAAATATTTTTGCACAGTTTGCACCTTACAACCTTTCTACACGTAAAAATGAGGTGGCAAATGTTTTATAACTTGCGGTTAGTTAATTAAATTCAAGAATAACCATTTTTCATACATTTAAATCGGTGTAAGTCTAACTTTGTTTTGAATACATCCGAACCATTAGTACTTATAAATTCAACACAAATTCAAACCACACTACCCCTATGTACTAGCAATGGAACACATGCTATAGGATGTCTTTTTGAACACCATCACTTTCCTGGTGACCGCTGATTTCTGCATATGTATTAATTAATATATATTGTGTAACACTGATGTGTCAGATTATGACACATGAAAAGGGTTATACTGGCGCATGTCAACAAGATGTTTCTCGCAAGTGCAGTTCACGCAATTCGCTCGCGAGTAGCGCGCGTTTTGCATGGCAAACGTATGTCCATGTATGTGAGGTACACGTGAGGCGCTTCTGAGGCACTCGCGTGTTCATTTAAAAACTCCCTCGTGGGCGGCTGAACACAAATGTAGGTAAATTATTAGAGGATGTTGATTGTTTCAAAAATGCATATGATTTTGTTATTTTAAAAATATTTACTATCTAATGTAATCTTGCCTTTCTAGCTATACATAACAGTTTAGTATTTATGCAGTCGTGCACAAGAATTACTTCCTTTCCAAAAACGATCTGGACATATCTCGGAAAGCGACGAGTTTCTACCTAACAGTGCAAAGCAAACCTATATATGTACACCGATTTAAAGGTAAACTTAAGCCATTTATGGAGTGAGAGCATTTTGAGGGAGCTATACACTGTCTCAAAAAATTGCCATTGTTTGCGCGTTTTGTTCGTAGCCGACCTGCGATAGGAACCTACATGTACACAGCCCAATCAAAACAGTATCAGTTGCTTTCGCATTTGCGTGGTGATAAAAGGTGTTGCGTCGTGAGTTAAGAAGTGCTGTATGGTCCGTGTATAAAAGTGCGGCTATATCAATTTTGTTATTCAATTCACTAAAAGAAAAGACTCGTACCCAATGATCGTATTCCGTCTCAATTGATTTGCTATCTGTTGCCAATATTGGTACAGAATTTTCTTTTTCTGATAAATGTATTTATAAAATCGATGAAATAAATTGCGATGTTTATTTTTTTGATTGAAACGGAAATGAATTTGGAACAGGGCGTCTGTTCTTACCTATAGTGTTCACGCATTTCTTGCCACATATTTGGAAATCTGTTGTGTACATTCCAATAGGTGAGCACATACGCTTTGGAGCTACTGTGTGCATTGTAACATAATTCTGATAGAGAAACAATTAAATACTTGGTTAATGCACACAGCAATATTACAAAGGACTTGTGTACCGAGCAACACCTTTTAAAAGGCTCTTTATTAAAGCAATACGATAATAAGCTGATTCATTTTTTTATATGGCTTCCTTTCCAGCTGCGAACACCAGTGAATTAATAATTAGAACCCGGGACCGTTTATACATTATACCATTTAATTCCGCGACCCGTACTCGGACTTCTAAAGCAGAGAATGACGAAACTGTTGGTGAGTTGTCACTTTACATACATAACTTTAGTTAGGAGAACTGAAATGTGGATTGAATATTCACCCCGCCGAAGGCAGACTTCCCAATTAAACGGTGCATAATACCCACGAGCCCCGACTACCTACTACTGGTTGAACGCTAGAGATTTGAGCTGAGCCCTAAAGCTATAATTGCGATTAGCCATGTGTGTAATGTAATAAAAAATTACTTTATAGAGATGTAGAATGCAGCTAATTTTGACATACACGTTAGACTATGTTTGATTAGTATGCGATTTCGACCGCGCTTAATGTATTGAGTGTTTCTGAAATAAGCGCAACATTTTGAAAGGTCATTGCACTTTTTTTTTTTCTTTTCTATTGTACCTATATTGGCGAAATAATAATTTATTTACTTCGTCAGACTAGCATGTAATTCACTGCGCCACAGCATATAGTATGCAGAGCTGTGCCGAGTCTGCATATCAACCATATGCAGATGAGTATCATTGAAGTGTTCATATGCAGACGTCTGCATATGAACACTTCAATGATACTCATCTGCATATGGTTGATATGCAGACTCGGCACAGCTCTGCATACTATATGCTGTGGCGCAGTGTAAGTGTGTCTCATTTTTGTTGCACCGTGGTCACGCATCAAACGTTGAAACTGGTTGATATTTCTGTTAACTGCAAGATTCCGGCTGGCAGATCCGGCCTACCGGTCACACGACTCAGTTTTGGACAAACTTGTGGCTTCCTCAGCAGTTTGAGCTTCCACTGTACTTGCCATGCCAGATACACGGAGGACCTTACACAATATGCACGTGATCGGTCTTTAGATGCGCCACTCCGACACCATGTATAGTGTACTATAGGCCTACATCGTACAAAATAAGTAGAGCGCCCTATTTGTAATCCTGTGTTGAGTGTAAATCGGTGAATTACACCATATATAGTAAAGTAAACTTTACACTACAAAACGGTATAGGGTGAATGTCAATCCAAACCAAATTCAATCCACTGGATTGAAATACAGTTGGATTAGGAAACAATCCAACGTTTCTGCTCCATATCACACACATCAGCAATATTGTAGATTTTGAGTGGGCTATGAGCAAGGCAGCAAATACATGTATATAACTTGTTATGACATTTAGAATGATACTACTTATGCCTCCTCCCTCCCAAATGCTTGTTTTCGTGGACTGATTTTTGCATGGATTTGACAACATGTTAAACCTTTTTTTCTGACATGATTATAACTGAATGATATGTCTCAATACAACTATGGTTCCAAGCAATGCCTACAATATAGACTCTGCAGCCTCATTTTACATTTTTTTCACTGGTGAATTCATTTCATGTGCTCATAAATTATTGATACCCACATACCCTAACCATTCTGTGTACTTACCTGGCACTAAACAGATATTGAAAGATCGATAATCTAGATGGATTATTTTGTTAATTTTTTTAATTGACTTTGTCATGTGCCATCCAATGGACTACATGTTAAAGCCATTAGACATGTTGCATTCATTTTGTTCATAGTTATCCCTATGAAGGTATGTATATCTTGTTTTGCTGCACATATTCTTTTACCAAAGAGATACTGCATGATTTATATAGTGTAGGACTACCAGATGACATAACTTTGTATTGTTCATGTGTAAGTGATTAAAAATGCATGATATGCATAATTCTGAAGTATGGTGTACATGTACCTCATTTATGTAACTGGGTTTCATTGCACCTTGGAGTTTGGTTTTAAATCATTTTCTTCAACAGGTAGTAGTTATTCTCAGTGCCTTCACTCTTCAAGGTATCACCATCAACGTTTGCTAAAAATCACTTCACATGCACATTGGATATTCTATGATAGTGTATCCTGGAATTTTTTGAACATGCAGTAGAATTGATACATGTGCACCAACAACATAGAAAAAGATTAAAATATGCATGTTAAGGTCATTTTTGACATGTCCGTGGTTTTTGGATGAAAGCGCATAATTTAATATCTGTCATTTATCATCATTGTTAACATCAAGTATGAACATAGAATACCAGCAAAATGCACAACAAACTAACACCGCAAATATATGTGCTTGCAAATAATAGTACGCTTCAGTTAATTTATTTCCAGCATTAGTAGGAGCTACAGCACAACAGATATATGTGTGTACATGTTCAAGTATTGTTTTCATTCTACTCTTATCTTGATTCTCATGATGTTTATCGTATTTGGGGCTAATGAAATGTATGTTTTCAACCTTCCAGCTTCTTCCCAGACCTTGCCATGTCAGCTCACTGGAGGGACCAGCTGTCCCACAATGATATGTCCTAACACTGCTGTCAACTACACCTGTAATGTTGGCAGCTTTGTTGGAAACACAGTATGGAACGTACCATCAGTGAGTTTGTGCTCAGGATCAACACTCTCACTAGCACAAGGTCCACCAGCAAATGGAATATCCTGTCTGACTAGTTCTTCAAGTGACACATGTGGACTTTTCACAGTGGCCAACACACCTCCTCTTACTAGCAATGTTTATTGTCTAACCTCCACCCTCTCTGTGATAGTCACATCAGCAATGAATGGTCTAGTGGTCTCATGTTCCAGCTACTCAACAATATCATTCACCACAACTCCTGCTGGAAATGCAATAATATCAGTGGTTGGTAAGTTATGAAACAAACGGGCTGTGTGTGATATACATGTGCATGTCATTCATGTTTCTTTTTTCAGGTCATATATACATGTATAATCTGAATGTATTCTTGCCATTGATTTTACGAATAGTTTTAACAAGTTTCAAACAATTATCTTCCCATTTTTGGGTTATAGTATTGTATATTTCATTATCCAAAAATGATGCTCCGATATATGGTGAGGCATAGCAGATGTGATTTGTGTATACATTAATGCCAATCACAATAGAACTCCAAGTTGTACCTATTGGATTAATTGACCTCACATTTGGCATTGTGGCATGATCAAATCATGCCCTACATGCATATATTCCATGTATTGCATTCCGCATTATATGAACTTTTTATTATATTATCAGTGATCTAGCATCATGGTTTCAGATATTATTAGGCACTTTGTGATCATATAGGGCATGATTTGATTGAAAAGGTGCCTTATTTAATGTACAGAATCTAAGAATATTTTTCTCCAGCTCCTCCAAATGCTCCTAACATTACATCACTGATCAGCAATTCCTCAGACCAACTAACAGTGACCTGGACATCTGTTTCCAATGCCACCAGCTACAATGTCAGCATCAATGACAGTGTCAACACACTGGTCCCCATCCCATCCATAGGAGTACTACAATGCACATTCACTGGACTGATCAGTAACACAGTCTACACTGTCTCAGTGGTGGCCATCAACTGTGCTGGGAGTAGTAATCCGGTAGTAAAAACTACTAAACAATGTGCGTATTCTTTAGAGAGGTGAAAGTGCAAGGTCACCAAATGTGAGCACTGATGCATGTGGGTATAACAAATAAGCTGGACATAAGAGTTGTGTCCTAATAATTGGTTATAGGTAGTTCATTGACTTCTTAGGAGTGGGGCTATGCATCTTTCTATTAAACCAGAGCTACTTGACAGCTTTTGTTATAGCTGACTCCTCTCTTGTACTAAATGTTGGACATACATAGAAACAATTGCATGCATGTTTGTTTTATTAGCTGTGTTGTCTTAATCATTCATAATGAAAGCATTTCACTGCACCACTACATAAATACATGAACACTGTGCTCTTACATTCCTGAGCACTATGCTCTGTACACTACACATGCACTATGCATGTATTGCTATATTACTATGACAAATACACTGTACATGCGCCACAGTAATGAAGGCATATATATGTACACAGTAACTGTATATAGTATGTTTGGGTCTGGATAATAAATGGATGGCCTAAAACTTATCTTTCTCTTTCACATCATCATCACCACCACCCACACCACCACCACCACCACCACCACCACCACCACCACCCACCACCACCACCACCACCACCCCCACCACCACCACCACCACCACCACCACCACCCCCACCACCACCACACACCACCACCACCACCACCACCACCACCACCACCACCACCACCACCACCACCACCACCACCTTCATCACCCCCACCACCACCACCACCACCACCACCACCACCACCCCACCACCACCACCAACCACCACCACCACCCCCACCACCACCACCAACCACCACTACCACCACCACCACCACCACCACCACCACCTTCACCACCACCACCACCACCACCACCACCATCCCCCCCCCACCACACCACCACCCACACCACCACCACCACCCCACCACCACCATCCCACCACCACCACCCACCACCACCACCACCCCCACCACCCCCACCACCACCACCACCCACCACCACCACCACTACCACCACCACCACCACCACCACTCCACACCCCACCACCACCACCACCACCACCCCCCACCACCACCACCACCACACCACCACCCCCACCACCACCCACCACCACCAACCACCACCACCACCCACCACCACCACCACCACCACCCCCACCACCACCACCACCACCAACCACCACCACCACCACCACTTTCATCATCTTCAACATCCACATCTGTAATCAGTCCCTCTCCAATTCCAACTTATGTTACCATCACTTTCTATCAACACCAGTGTCATGTAAGTCCTGCATGTTATATATTAGTGTTAGGTGGAAGCATATGGCCTATGAAGTGTTTTGTTTCTTATTATTGGATTGTTAATTAAATTTAAATTGCAGATAACCTATTTGTATTCAGTTTTCTTCAAAACCTTACATAACCCTGTTTGGTATTTTGTGGTCTCCTTGAAACCGATGATTGGCACCTGACCCTCACTTGTCTATTACTCCCATGCATGCTCCAGCTGCTGGCTAGAATTCTACACATTTGCAATGGCAGAAGTCAATAAATTGTGCCCTCGATACTGCCTGCATAGTTTCATGCGATCATGTATTGCCATGGGCATTGCTTTCATACCTCACATTAGCATGGATACTCAGGTTCAAGTTAGATTCATGCATGAATTGCATCATCTCAACTACAGTGGTGCATCTTGCTCCCATATCCTATCACAAAGCATTAGCCTCAAAGGAAATTTGAATTGCAGGGTATGCAGCAGACAAATGATTAGGTGAACAAATATATAGCTTGCTAAATTGTTATGTACAAGGATGCATTTATGATGAATTGTCTATATCAATCAACTACACCTAAGCAATCTTTCAGGTCCATCTATGCTGGCAGCTGGCTCATGCACAGTTGCAGGTGGTTCATCTATTGGTACAGCTGTTGGTGTGTCAGTCTCTGTCACCTTTGTGGTGTCCTTCTCTATGGGAGTGTTGGTGGCTTCTGTTCTTGGCTACAATTCAAGGAAGTCCAAAGAATCATCACACAAACCAAGTTCACATACTGATCCTGCTATTGTGTATGATGAGGTGGGTTTTAATAAGAAGGTGAAGAGAGACACCATGATGATGAATACAAACACTGCGTATGGAGCACATGTTTCACAGAACCCTGAGTGACCTGTGTGTCTGCGTTGAAAATATGAACACTGTGTACAGTGTAAGGTACAACTTTTATAACTTCAATGCTGAGACAGTTCTAAAAAATGGTATACACTTATGCTTAATTAATAATTGCCAAGGCATGTTACTCAACTGAGTGCTCAGTGCACATGCCATTTTATGCACGCTTATCTGGACAGACACTGTAGACAAATATGTTTGAACTTAGATCCGATCGTCGGGGAGTCTATAGTTAGAAGCGGGTCGCGTATTTTTAATGAGTTCTAGCAAACTTACGAAGGTTTCAGAAATTTCTGTTTCATGCTATAGCTGCCACAATACAGCAGTGTACGTACTGGCGCCACTACATATCAGCGCCGCATGCTGCATTTTTATCAAGCAGGAACATGACTCTGTTTGTTCGATCTAAAATATCCCATTGCTTCTTGATTGCAATTGTTTTTAGTTTGCGTATTTGTTGATCAGTAGTTAGTCGAGTGTGAGCCAAAAGACGCAGTTAGTATTCCGTGTGCAAGTGTCCAATCTCGTATTCTGTCAAGCGCAACGAACTGTAGTAAACGCTTTAAATTGCATGGCATGTACTCATTGTTGCCGGTAAAATATGGTGGTGTGACAGACTGGTGTCTGCTGTAGACCACTGCAGGCACACTAGAAACGAAGGTTAAGCATGTCAAACTGGAGGACGCGAGGCATATCTTCTGTTTGTAATGTCCTCACCCATAGGCGTCCGGTGTCACAGGAAAATCTGTCGCCCGGAGTTGCAGCAGTTTTCCTAATATAAGGCAATTAAGTCGCAGCCAATTAAGGTAGCGATCGTATGTCCAATGGAAATTCTGTCGCCAGGAAATACAGTCCCTCGCATGCTCGCGATCGGTATTTTATACTTTCGGCAAAGGCGTGCGATCTCTAATTAGGGGTTCCAGGGGCGGATCCAGGATTTTGGGAAAGGGGGGGTCTGATTAATATACTCAAAACTGGGGGAGGGTACGGGAGGGGGCGCGCCCACTCCCGTGACAGCAAGGGGGTTTTGGGGGAGCGCTGATAGCTCCCCCAGTGGGGTCTGGGGCGAAGCCCCAGCCGCTTTTTTGCTTTTGCGTTTATTTAGCATGAAATTCAGTGTTATCCAATACATATACATCACGCGATATCCGGATTACTAGAGCCTGCATGGATAGCGACGAGAAAACTCTTCATTCTTCACAATGCGATGGTTCCTACTGCTCAGCAATTAAATTCGTGACGCAAAGCTTTTGTGAATTTGTGACCGAAGCGTGCACGTGGCCAAGCACCAGCTACATGTCGGTCTATAAACGACTCATATATGTTTTACTATAATATTAGTATTGTTAGTTTATTTAGCTCTATAGCTATCTGTTTACTGAGGAAAAGAATCTGAGATCCATCCCATTCACTTCTTTTGATCGCTTACCTCAATTCCTGCTCACACGCACCATTCGATCGATAGCGCGATTAAATGTTTCGTTAATACACATGCAGGAGGATTTAATTAGATCGATATAGACCCCACTTGGCTAGAACGATGTGAAATGTTGCAAATCCAAGGACGGTAACATGCAGAACGCTGCATAGATTACATTATGCATTACGTCATTCTTCATATAGGTAAGGGGGGGTCCGGACCCCCTGGACCCCCCCCCCCCCCCCCCCCCCCCCCTAAATCCGCCCCTGGGTTCTAAAATACACGCACATTACTACATGTCTCGTGGTCATGAGACCGCGAGACATGTAGTAACGTGTACACTGTGCATACATCGTGTCCCTATAGGACTATTTTCTGAGACAAATAGAGGAATGGATATGCAGCTGAAGAGGCTTCTTCTTTTCTTTAGAGTGCTCCATTGCAATGATGAAATTGCTCTTTAACCGGCATCATTATATGTCTGTGCAGAGATAATATAGTAATACACTATATTATCTCTGGTCTGTGTAAACTTACCAAAGGCCTGACCTACCGCAATCAGCAATGATAGGGTAATTCATCGCCACGCAGAAACATCACCCTTCAAATTACCTGCATGGTACATCTTTATTCATCCAGAAGAGGCAGCACAGGTCGCACTATATAGTAATTTGTATGCAGTAAATTAATTAAATTAGTGCATAATAGAAGCTAGCTAGGTTGGATGCGAAGCATAGTACGTACTTTGTACTTATGGTGAAGTCTTCCTCTGAACATGTTCTCTACACATGCATCAAGAAGTTCGCTAAAGAGGCCACTCAATGTCACAGGCCACTCAATTTCTGTACCACTTGCTGTGTTTTCCTCTGTATTATTACATGTAGTCCATACTCTTCCCTTCGTACACTCATCAAGCACTCTGTACAAGTGCTCTAAAAGCTATGCCATAGTTATCATGTACATGTAGCCTTTTACAGTATAATGAAATCGTTACAGCTTGCAATCGGTATGCGTAAACTTACCACACTCTCGAACGATAGGATAGGTACAATGATTTGATCGCAGGCCTACTGCACTAGTTGAATGCAGGGCATTAAACGAGTGTGCACGAACTCAGATTGCTGTTCTACTCCATAAGTACAAAAAGTACAAAGTACGTACTGCTTCACATCCTGAACTCATTTAATTTACTGCATACAAATTAGTACAGTGCGACACTCGTGCTGCCTCTTCTTAATGATGTACAACGCAGGTAAGTTTTTTTATTTATTTTTTGACAGGTGATGTTTCTGCCTGGCGATGATATACCCTATCATTGCTGATTGTGGTAGGTCTGGCCCGTGGTATGTTTACACAGACATAATGATGCTAGTTAAAGAGCAATATTCATCATTCCTCTAAAGAAAAAAAAAAAGAAGAATCCTCTTGAGTTTGCTTGCATATCCTTATGACTTGTCTCAGAGGACAGTCCTATAAGCAGGGTTCGACGTAACGGTTACCAGTAATCATATTCATGAAAGTGATGTTAACATAGAGGCGTCACATCTGCGTGTACTACAGTATATAGCAATGGATCGTAGGATATGGTGCAACAAAAGGCTTTAATTCACGCTCTTGTTTAATTGGGCGATTGCATGAGCGCTTTGATTCAACGGTGCGCTTATGCCATACACACAGCTTTTTCCTTACTTTAAAAGCAGCATACAATTGCTGTGCAATAGTATTTCTGTGCGGTATACTACGTTGTTGCGATGAATGAGCCTGCAGATGCTACATGTATTGCTGCCAGTGAGCGTGTAAAGTTCTCATTGAGTTTACACCACATAAATGAATATGATTAGTGGTAACCGAACCTGTATAAGGACACGATGTAACTATTTATACAAAACGAAAGGCACGTGAACCATAATGGAGCTGGAAACCGACCGCGTCTGTTAATACACTCCACATTCTTAACTGCAGATTACACGTGACGTCACTCCCAAAACGCTATTTATGTTTAGTGCGGAAAGGACCAGTCCTATACACTACAGTGTACCTGTTGCTACATTGCCTAGGTGCAGTGTAGACATGTCTTGTGGCCTCATGAGCTGTTCAATGGATAGATAAAAAATTAATGTGTAAGAACATATTCGGTGAGAGAAAATGTATGCGTACCATCATTATTAGAGAGCACAACGGTTTGTTCCATATATATAACTGTATGTGTGTGTGTGCGTGTCTGTGCACATGTGCGAGTCTGTGTCTGCGTGTATCTATCCGAGCCTGTGTGTCTGTGTGTATGTTGTGTGTGTCTGTGTCTTTGTGAGTGTCGTTGTGCATGTGTGTGTCTGTGTGTATGTGTATATAACAATTTGAGGTGTATGTTATAAACTTAAATCCACAATGACATAGAACGTTATATGTAAAAAAGCTATTATGCACTTGCAATTTTGGAGAATCTGTTTTCTATACCACAGCCTGAAGATGTGCAGAAGCTGTTTTAGATTGATAACAGTTGTTCAGTACTAAATGACTAAATGGGATCATTTTCTCGAAAAGGTACCTAAGCGCAGTTTGTTTTGAGATTTAAATTTTTTACTGTAAATTTTATTGAGGTCCCTTTCGCAGAAATGATTCCTTGGAAATGCCTAACTGAAAGCATCAATACAAATGCAAAATTATTTTCTTCATCAAGGTGACTTGCAGAAAGGTGATTAAATGTAATTATTCATTTAAGTACATCAATGTAATTGGTGATGCCAAGTGGGGAAGTTACTATCCCCTTGGAAGCCGAATTCCCACCACCTACACCTTAATATACCTACCAAATTGTTCTATTTTCCACAAATAATACAGTTGCAAAGCTTCAATTGTATAGTACATGAATGTTTTCACTTCATGTGGGCAAATTACGTATGTTGCATGATGACATCATCATCAACACTTCTAAGCCCTGCAACTGCTGGCAACTTAACGATATCATAGGTGCTGCTTGTAAGTGCTAAATGAGTTTTAGTAGCTAACAATAGCAGCCACCAAATACATCCTGCATTACAATGCAGCACTGCAAAAGGAATAGTACTGCTCTACATGAATTTCATCAGATATATTGTGCCATTGTATGGTGATCTTAGTGTATTTAGTATGGCGCCGAAGGCGCCTTCGTCCAGTGGTCGTTGACGGCCGAAACATTGCTAAAAAATTTTGGTGCTAGACGGGTGTTTTTTGACACCGGATTCGGATTCCGGGTGCAAGTTGACCTAGTCCCTCGCGCCTTCGGCTCGACCCTAAACCCTAAACCCTAAACCCCAAAACATATCCTAACAGCGTCAATGCCGCGTTTTAGACTGAGGGAGAGGGGTCTTGCACCTAATCTGACACCCTCCTGCTGATCGTCTTACCACATGCCACCAGAATATAGGAATGGAGCATACTAATGTTTGCTAGATGCTTGCTGAACTTCAAAAATAAAACAATATAAACTGCACAAAGCCAGATATCAAAGTTGGGACCATTGCCTAATCTTGGACCATGCAATACAGTGTAATCTGCCCTAGCACTGATTATACTACTAGTTTTTACACTTCTATATCATGCACCTACAGCAAAATGTTATGCGCACTTAGCACTGTCCACAGGAATATCGCATAACAGTGACTAGAACAGTCAATACATCTACTTGGTTTCGTGGACATTAATTCAAACGTTTTTGACATCTTAAGCATTGCACAAGTGATTATAATTAAAAATTATACAATGAGAAAGTATTTCTGTTTAGATATATCTGAAGGTTGGTAGCTGATTGATATTTTAAATCAAGGTGTTGTTTCAGGTAATATAATTATTTAAGCTCATAATATAATATACATGTACAGCAATAATTACATACCCTGACACACTGAGACACACTAGCTATGAAAGTTACAATGAGGAACTATCCCCCTCCTGAAGGGAATATCCACATCGTAAGAGGAGGGCTCGGGCATTGGCTCGCACAAGAGTCAATTAAGGCGGCCGTACAGGCTGCAGACAACCTTGGACTTGGGGGAGTTGGTCCTTGTGGCAAGGTATGATGCGAGCCGTGAAAAAGCCTGCACCGCTTTGCTGCCCCAAGCTCCATCAGGTAATATATACATTGCATACTACTGTAGTATTGTCACTAATGTATACACTGTAGCTACATGTAGAAGTCTGACCAGCCAATGAACACAGTAACATTATTGAGTAGTGAAGCCCTAAAACAATAACACATGGAACCTACCCGTTAATGATGGTGATGATGTAATCACATCAACTGTTAACAGAGAACAACAAAGAGGTCAAGAACATGCATTGTTTAGTATTTATGACATGATATTTGGCCACTGTCTAGCTCAAAGAGAAGGTCTCTTTCCCCAAATCTGTATAAACAGCTCTGGCTATCTAGTGCGGCCCCATGTAGAAGAAACACATTTAAAATTTAAATGAGATGCTTTTTGAATTGAAACGCTGGACAGATGGAATAAATTGCATCACTAGTGCAAATAAACCGAGGCGTTGTAAACGCAAGGATCCCGAGTGATGGAGATGAATATGTTAAAGACCGAAAGCATACTGTCAGCTACTTTTGACATCCCTGTTGTTCACCATACAAACATACAAATCTATTGTCTGCTCTATTGTTCGAGGAAGCACACCACCAGTGATACAAAGTGTGCTGAGTTGGTGGAAGCATATGGAATATGGGGCAGGGATCGAGGCACAGCAGTGTTTTCTAGTTACGTTTAGCATCGAGAACTAGATGATCTAAAGTCCTATATGAACTTTATTCAAGTCTGAACCTTTCTTTACTGCTGGGGCATTTTGCTCTGGCCCTAACATTAGTATCAGTGTGTAGCTTATAACTTATGCTATTGTACCATTTCTCGAGCTCATAAATCTGTATGTTTAGTCTGTATACACGCAAGATTGTCATGTGGTCTTATCCATCTTTTAGTTCGTACGGTAGTGTAGAAGTGTTTATTGCGGTGCCGTAGTAATTGTCACAGTCCGTTCCTCGGACAGGCTTACTAATTAAATCATCCTAAGCATATAACCATATCCGACTTGGGACGGAATAAAAACGCTGAATCGTAATAACAGTATAATTTCCAAACGAACCCTGATTCAAATGAGTGAATTTTGGCTTAGTTGTTGTCACCTTGTTACACGATAACATAGAAAAAATCCGGGGTACGCGCGATCGAAATCTAGCTATTACAGGAGTTCGAACCCCCGACTCCGTGGACTGAGCAAAGTATACGCATCGCTAGCGACTTAAGTTTAGCCTGTTATAATTATATTAATTTGGCTACTCCTCTCAACGGCCGAACCACCAGAAAATAGCCAGGGTGTCCCACTTCTTTTTTCTCATCAGACTTTTCCTCCATCATTTCACACGCAATTAATCGACAAATATTGTGTCGTGTAAATAATCAATCAGTTTATTAATCATTGCATAGCGTGATGTTAGGTAGTTCCAGATATGAGACCTCTTGATACTTCAAGTGTGTCATCAATAAAGGGTTTATGGACGTGGTGACATAATAGACTGTGTTATGACTTTTAGGATGATATGTGTCTTTTTGTTCCCTCTTCCCCCTCCCTATTTCCCTCATGTTGTCAAATTTAGTTGAACTGATGCCTGCAATGTTTGTGTGTGGCTGGATTTGATACCATGGAGACTTCCCCTCCTCCCTCCCCCCCCCCCCCCCCCCTTTCTACTACATGCATAACATTATTATCACTAAAATTGTGCAAGCTTGCTAAGAGGCTTTGTCTGTGCCCTCACTTTTATGCCTTCTACCCAGCGATTCTTGATATCTACATACCCTAATAACTTCTGGTGGCACCAGAGATGCACCTACATATTGTCACAGGCTTGTTTCCATTTCTTGTGTTTTCCTAAAGACTGTGTAATCAATATCACAAATTTTTTTCACTCTAATGCGAAAGGTTGTACTTTGAATGAGTTATACTCTCAATGAATGCTTCCTTGTTCCATTGTTTGATATAGAAAATTGTAAAAGTATCTCTTCCTAGCTATATGTACTTCGACATGCACAGGGCTTTGTATCTATGAAGGTAACAGGTTCTTCTTGTGGGTTTGTTCACTCTCGAAGGTACTGTTGCTATTATCAACATACAGAACATATTCATATTCACTCAAACACAGTCCTCCAAGCCAATTTTCAGAAACATTATCCCTCATCCTTGGAATTTCTTCATATTTTATAATAAAGTACATGGTTGTGTGAAAAATGTGGACCATTCTATTTAAGTCCCAGGGCTATATTGCTTTTGGGGAAGCAGAATAGGAGAATAGTCTAATGTTCATCTCAATGAATCAATTGACTTTAGCATTAGTTTCAAGATTGCTTATATTCGTGCGTTTTGATGCCTATAACACCGTTATCATCTTGTATTGAATTATTAGGAATCACTGAGTCATACAAAACTGGATTATTAAACAAAATGATCGCGTTCTTAAAAGCTAGGCAGTTAGCAGGATAAGTTGTCTTCATCCGCAGAAACGACTTCAGCAATTTTTCTTTTTGGGGCTCTACGAAGCGCACCGCCCTTTTTTCCATTCGCAAGAGCTGCTGCTTTTTGAGATGGAGATGACTTTTTTATCCGGCCAAAGTCAGCTTTTACTTCTCTGTTGCCATTGGAGTGAAGTATTTCCATGCCTGTCTTGAGGCATTTGCTTTCTCCTACTCGATCTGTTGTAGGAAATACTTATGCATGCAGGAAAAGTGCACTCAAGATCTTTTAAAGCACATTTGCTGCAGTGGTACTTATTGTGGCTGTGACAGATCAAGCAGTACTTGTACACCTTGGAGGGATAGCTTGTTGGAATGTGACCACCTTCTTGATTGCTTCGTTCGATGCCATCACTACTATTCCACCACTCCAGTTTTGTCTGATTCTTTGAGATGTCACAAGGGCGTGGCATGCATGCACCTGTACTAGTTGCTGTGCTACTTGAAAGTGAATGATGCTCAGGATGAATGGCTATTGTCAAATGAAGTCTTTCAGCGAATTGAAACAGAGAATGCTGAAATGAGCCTAATTTAATCAGTGCTTCCTTCAACTGTTCAATACAGGTAAATGTATCAGTGAAGCTTATTTTGAACAAGTGAAAGATAAGAGGACAAATCAAAGTGAGACTCATTATCAATCGAATCCATAGGAAGGCATACAAATGCAATGAATTAAAGTTTGGTTTCCAATTTTTCAAAGTTCGGCTGTATTCATCCACTCCCCCTTTAATAAAGTTCCAATCTTTGGCAGAATTTTATAAACTGGGGGAAAGGGGTGCCCTCTTAAATCAATGGCATGCATAAAATTGCGCCACATGTCTCATTGTCAACACAACCTCCATAGTTTTCATCATCTTCAGGAATACTAGGAGGAATTTCACTGGTACCCTAGTACGAAAACAATCAATGACATGAGAGCTGTTTATCAAGCATTAGAAGATACGACTTGAGAAAAATATCATTAAAGTGAACTAGCACAACATATGTAATAGTTTCAGTTGTCCCTACAACATAAAAGGCATCAGTGAGTCCCACCACAGGTACGTTTTGCAATATTTGAATCCGATGGTCCGCTTCAACCATATTAATGAAATCATCACTTAGAAAGTCACATCAACAAACTTCCATAACTTTCTTTGATCATATCTGCAGCAGCTTGTGTCTTTTTATTCACCCTGGTCTTTATCTCAACAACACAAAGTCTGCTTGTCAACCAAGATGGAATTTATCTTCCATCAGTCCATCAGGGAAGGCACCACAACTGGTGTTGCTTTTTACTACGTACCAGACCAAGCTCCTCCAACAAGATGATATCCACTCCTTGGACTTTTTGCTTTAAGAAAATGGGTAGGCTTTTCAAAGATTTGGTTTCTGTTAGTGACCCTGCCAGCATGCTATACTTTTCCATTCTGTATAATCATCATCATATGATGTCATGAACCATGACTTGAGACATGCTTGTGTAACGATTATATGAGCAATGATCCAATCACAGGCAGTTACATAGCACGTGTCTATACATATAAAAAAAAGACTTATATATCTAACAGTCAGGTGAGGTTCAGGGTGCAAACATTGCGCGTCTCAGTCTGTCCTGCGATGCGCAGCTGACGTCACCATTACATCACTCCCTTCTTTCAGTGTTGAAGGTACGGTCCGTACCGCTCTGGAATACGGCGGTCCCTGGTCGGGTAGCGACGTGGATCAGGCACTGGAGCTGGACCGTCTTCATCCTGGACATCGTTGTCGGTGGGCTGCTCATCATCGTCGTCCAATAATTCATCAGCAATTGTAGGTTGACCGACTGGCTGCTGAACTGTTGTTGCAGATTGTGAATTGTCGTCTCGACTGCTTGTCTGCTGCGCGGCTGGGAAATGGCTGTCGGCTGCATCATTTTGGTCGTGACGTCTCTACCAACGTAAGGCTTCAGTCTGTCGAAGTGCACCCATTGGGGTTTCTTACCCCTAGGCCTTGCAATCTTGTATACACAATCTCCCCTGCGCTCTAGGACTTTCAATGGGCCCTTCCATGGGAGATGCAGTTTTCTTGACTGACCGCGCGGGACAGCTGGTAGCCATACCAGCTCTCCAGGGACGAAGGGTTTCCCGTGGACCTTCTCGTCGTATATGTCCTTTTGCCGTCGATGCTCACTCAGCCTTGCAGTGTTCTCTCACCAGGGGTATATGCAGACTGAAGTCCCTCCCTTAGGTTATGGGCGTATTCCGTTGCACACCTCTCCTCTATCCGGTTGGAGCCGTACATGAGGTCAACTGGGAGCTTAGCTTCGCGTCCAAACATAAGGAAAAAGGGGCTAAATCCTGTGGCTGAGTGAACACTTGAATTATACGCTAAGCACACTTTACGAATATATGTTGTTCCCAATCCCCCGGATGGTCATGAGTGACGATAGCTAACATGCTGAGTAATGTCCTATTAAACCGTTCCACCATACCGTTACCCTGTGGGTGGTACGGAGTTGTATGGGACTTCCTGACCTTCAGCAGGGAGCACACTTCGGCTAATAGCTCGGACTCGAATTGCCGACCTTGGTCCGAGTGTAACTGTTCGGGGGGCGAGAATCGGCAAAACATCTCGTCGACCAGTTTTTTACTAACTGTTGTGGCTTCTTGGTTTTTTATGGCGTACACCTCTGCCCATCTAGTGAAATGGTCAATAGCCACCAAGACATACTTACAGCCATCTTGTGTTTCTGGTAGAGGTCCCATAATATCGACGCTCACCATCTGCATGGGGTAACCCGTCTGTATATATAGTGTGCAATTGCAGCTGGCTGGAGTTGTCATTTTCCTGGATGCGCAAGTCGTACACGACCTACACCAAGTCTTCACCGCTTCAGTGCACCCTGGCCAATAGAAACGTTCTTTTAGTTGTGACAGTACCTTTTCTTCTCCCAGATGAGCTCCAACGGCACCATCATGCAGGTCTTGAATGACTTTCCCAGTTGACGACGCTCCTTTCCCTCTGAGACACATCTCCAGAGCACCCCACAGTTGCAGATAAGTGTGTCCCAATGTGGTAACAACAGGCGGCTCTCCCTACTCCACGACTTGGAAACGTCAGGTTCTGGTACTTTGCCTCGTTCAACAGCTTCTAAAACAGGTCCAACAATGTTGTCTTCAGCTTGCATGCGCCGTACTTCATCTAGAGAGTTTGTCTGAGGAATATAAGGCAAAACAGCATCCACAGCACACACTTCGTCGACTATTTTCCCGCACAAATCACCCCGTCCACATTGCCTACACGGAATTCTTGATAGGGCGTCTGCATTGCTGTGACGGGAACCCTGACGATGCAAAATGGAAAAGTCATATTCTTGGAGCTTTTCCAACCAACGTGCCAATTGCCCCTTTGGTTTTGCATCCATATTAGCGAACTGTGGTTAGTTCTTAAAGTGAATTTCTTACCTAACAAGTAGGGTCGGAAATGTAAACTCCACTACAGCTAATCATTCCTTTCGGGTTACGCAATACTTTTGTTCTTGTCTACTGAGCGATCGACTAGCGTACGCTATTACACTTTCCGACCCATTGTCCTGGATTTGTGAAAGGACGGCACCTATTCCGACATCGCTTGCATCAGTGTCTAAAAGGAATGGTTTTGAGTGGTCGGGGTAAGCAAGGATGGGAGCCGATGCTAGGCATTTGCGTAGATCGTCAAAGGATTTTTGACATGCTGCAGTCCACTCAAACGGGGCATTCTTTTCGGTTAGAGGTTTGGCAATCAACGCGAAGCTTTTTATGAATCGCCTATAGTAATTTGCTAGGCCTAGGAATTGCTGCAATTCACGCCTGCTACGATGGACCGGCCATTTCTGTATTGCTTCGGTTTTACCAGGATCGGTTGAGATCCCATTTTCAGATACTACGTGCCCAAGAAATTTGACCTCCTTCTGTAAAAACCTACACTTTGAAGGTTTTACACGCAGTCCAGCTTCTCTCAGTCTACCCAACACGCATCCCAGGTTATGTAAATGCTCCCGCATGCTGCCTCCTACTACCACAATGTCGTCAATGTAGACTAAACAATTGTGCCACTTCAGCCCGTGGAGCACTCTATCCATTAACCGTTGAAACGTCGCGGAGGCGTTACATAACCCAAACGGCATCATGTTAAATTGGTACAGACCTTCTGACGTATTGAAAGCTGTCTTTTGTTGCCTCCACCTCTACTTGCCAGTACCCATTCTTTAGGTCGAGTGTTGTGAATAGTCTGGATCCGGCCAGGGTATCTAAAGTGTCATCAACACGAGGGAGAGGATATGCATCCTTTCTGGTTATCGCATTGACCTTTCTGTAGTCAATGCGAAATCGAACAGACCCATCCTTCTTTTTGACAAGTACGATAGGGGAGCTCCAGGGACTGTCAGATGGCTGGATTACTCTTTTTTCCAGCATGTCTCGAAGTAGTTTTCTGACTTCCTCCTTCTGTGCATGAGGCATTCTTCGAGGGGGACAGTGAACAGGAGGGGCGTTGCCGGTGTCTATTCTGTGCTTCGTTGCGAGGGTGTGCCCTACGTCATTATCATGAAAAGAGAAAACGTCACCATACGCTGACAAAACAGAAAACAATTGCTCCTTCTCAGTGGACGAAATATGGTCGCCAACCTCTGATACCATGTTCCACAGGAATTCTTTGTTTTCTGGGGATAGCTCTGGACGTGTTGAGCTTGAGGTGACGTCCACTGCATTTATGCCACTGGGTTCTTGCTCCACCAGCTCCATCCTAGCGATTAGCTCTCCTTTCTTAAGTACCACTGGTTGCTCGCGTGGGTTGAGCACGCGAATAGGTACCGACTGGTTATTGGGGCACACCAGCGCATGAGCGACCATGACTCCATGTCTGCCAGAAACCTCCCCCTCCAAGATCCACGCACCCCTTCCAATCTTTTCCACCGGTGTTACCATTAACTCTATTTCACATCCAGCGGGTACTGTTGTTACTGAGTTAATAATTAACCCAATGGATCTGGTGTCATCATCTCGGGGACTGTCCTCCAGCGGCAGGGAAATTCTTTAGTAGGAAAAGTGATAAGTCGTTTGCCACAGTCAATCATGCAACGGTTCCCATTCAAAAAATCTAGCCCCAGGATTGCATCTACCTTGATATTGTCAGTGACAACAAACTTGCCATTGAACTGTTTACCTTTCACTGATATTGGTATTTGACTGTAGCCACTTATCGACAGCTTGTTCCCATTGACCCCCACAATCGTCTGGCCAGTCCATTCCTGCAGCGGTTGTGCGAAACCACCAGTCGCTATCTTCGTCCAGACGTTTCCGTGAAGGAGGGAAATTGCAGCTCCTGTATCAACTAAGCATTCAACAGGGATGGTATTTATCGATACAACAATACGAAAACTCGCACCACACGTTACGGATAGTGTATGTAAAGTTACAGTATTGTCTGGGGCCTCTAGAAGATGTCTCCCCTCACGTGGCTGGCCCGTGCCACCGAGGGACTGGAGTTTCTCTGATGCTCTGTGGGGCGATTTCTACATGCCCGAGCAATGTGGCCTTTCTCCCCGCAATTCCAACACACCACGGGTCTTCGCTTTCCACCTCCCCTCCTTTCTGACTTTACCACTGGACGGTAATTATCCCCTGAGTTCAGAGACGTTTCCACACGGTGAAGTCGTTCACTCAGGACCCGTACAGTACTTCGGAGGTCGTCGTCCACCATGGTGGCACCTGCCATAGCTGCAGTTTCTTCTAGCCATGGTGAACTGGTTCGAAATGGCTCAACCATTCGTTCCAATCTGCCGCATCGCCGCTGAAAGGTTCTGGAAGCAGTACTGGTTTTGCCATCCTGCCGTCTACGCCAGTGTAACGATTATATGAGCAATGATCCAATCACAAGCAGTTACATAGCACGTACTTGTCTGATTCACTGTGAACTGTGGCCTTGCCTTAATAGTAGAAATAGAAAATATGTATCATTGGACACAATTATTTATGCAGCTAAACAATACAAAAGTATTTACTAAATATTCAGAAATCCACAACACATATAGCTTACATTTTAAAGGTATGCTGGAATTTGTTTTTGTTTCATTCCATTCTTTTCTTGTGTCATATATCCATTCACAAAGCGCATCCAAATCAGATGCTGTCATCAAGTAATATATTACTTTATCCATGAGTGTGACCTGTCTTATGGATGTAACTTTGCAGGTCTTCATCCAGTAAGATAAGAGATCAACCTCCCTAACAATCCGGAAATCCTCTTGGTAATCCACTGTTTTCTTGAATTCCACAAAGCTTTCGTACAACCCATCATCACAAATGACAAAATCACCACCATGTACCTCCATTAATGGATGCTCTTTATTATAATGACGACTCTGTAGCCATAAATCTACCATCAAATCCCTGCTTAATGCAAACTCACCTTCATTGAAATGCAAACTTGAGGGCTGTAAGAGAAAAAAATGTAAAGTTAAAATTTAAAAAGGTATCTGTCTTTTGCTTACATCAAAATCATCTTCATCAGCAGAGTAGGAGAAATTAGCAGCACCTGTTCTCCATTAACGCAGCAGGTGGGAGGAATACAGTTGGTCTTTAAGAACAGAATTTGTTGTATCTAACAGTTTTGCATCTTGTCTTACTTGCTTGCTATGAGCATGTTCATCATCAAATAATGTAATACTTTTCTTATTCAATATTACATTTTCATCCCTGCTGCCCAGCACCTGTTTTTCACCCAGGTTCTGACTTAAACCATTGCTATACTCAGTTTTTCTTTCATGAAAAGGTTTCAGTCTGCTTTCATTAATGTCGTTTGCAAGTTGTTTTCCATCACTCAATTTTCTGAGCCTGTACAATCCTTTCTCATGAATGTTTACAATTGCATAAGGCCCTTCCACCGTTCATCTGTTTTACCTCCCGCCCTCCGCATGATTTTCACAAGCACAAGATCCCCTATCTGATATTTTTCAGGTGTGCATCGCTCATCATATAATTCTTTTTGCTTTTTCTGTGCTTTTTTAATGTTCACATCAAATAATTCCTTCTTAATCTTCTCAAGTTGCGTAGCGTATAACTGCACTGTGTCATTCTTCACATGCAATTCATCTGATCCATCTTGATTGTGATCAATCAGTTGAAGTTGCACAGGAAGCACTGCTTCTCTGCCATACATCAAATAAAATGGTGTAAACTTAGTTGAAGTGGTGCGATAGGAGAACAATATAGATTCAATGTGCTCATCCAATCATCTTGTTCAGTAATGATATACTTTACTATAGCTTTGGTTAAGGTTTGGTTCATTCTTTCATCCAGTCCATTCGTTTGGGGGTGATAGGCACTAGATACCCGGTGTTCAACACCTGCTATTTCAAAAAGCTTTTCGTTGAGGGAATTAATAAATTCACGGCCTTGGTCTGAAATGCAAACATAAAAGCAACCAAGCCGTGTAATAAGAGACAGAAGAAATTGTGCTACTTCTTCAGCTGATTTTGTTGGAAGGGCTTGAGCCTCTGGCCACTTGGAAAAATAGTCAATGCATGTAGCGAGATATCTAAAAATAAAATCAGGTCATGACTTGTAATATAAATTATGCCATTTAAGTTCCTGCATTTGTATATGAAGCATTATTAATATTAACAACAGCTTAGACTATTTCTGCAATGGCAAAGGTATTGTCACTGATGTGAAAGACACTAACGTATTGTGGTCTTTGTGTCTGAAGAAGAAACATGTTTGTGTGTCTTGTGCTATTCTTGTATACTTATGAATGAACTGGTTTTACTCAGCAGGCACAGTGGCAATACTAGCTGCAAACGTGGTCTGGGTGAAGCTATCAAGCATGCATAACAGTATTTTGTTCACAAACAACCTACTAGTAGCAGAATGCACGAAATAAACCTATTTTCTCTGCGTGTAAGTGTATTAGGGTCCTACAAGATCGATCCCAATTTGATGCCAGACTTCGGTCTTAACGGGAATCGGATGTAGCACTGCGGTCTCCTTAATCATCTTAGGATTGGCCTTTTGGCACTGTTCACACGTGTTAACATACTCCTTAATATGCTTGGTCATATTGCGCCAATAAAAGCGCGAACAGATTTTCTGAAGAGTCTTGTCGCGTACAAAATGCCCACCGCCTTTTAGGAACATGTGACCGGTAAAAATAAGTCGCGACTGTTAACCCAAATGATTATTGCATCATGACTCACCTAACTTCTGATCGTGACATGACGTGATCACCTTCATTTGACTCTCTTTATCTACGATCCACTGCTTTGCTGTTGAGTCTGCCCCATCTTCCGTAAAATTGAGCAAGCCGTCTCTTAACACAAAACTGCATGCTCTCCTGCGAATCGCTCGCTTGTCATTTTTGGTAGCAATGATTTGGACGATACTCGCTGTCCTTGAGATATCTGTAGATATCGTTGTACCATTGAATCTCTTTCTGCTCTGTCATTCGCACTTAGAATTTGTCACACGCTGTTCATCTGTTCCAAACACGTGAGAGAAATGAGGTGTTATACGGTATACTAATAGAAAGAAATCTTAGAAACCAAGTGTTTGCGTCTTGCAGTCGAGTCGGTTGGTGAGATCTAGCATCCTAAAGCAGTTGCAACTTTAAGCGCGTGTCTAACCAACTAATGATGAAACATATGTACGAGGGGGACCAGCTATCCTAAAGGCGGACAACGTATACTAGGATAGGGTGTCCGCAGGGGGACAGCCTATCCGGGGGGACAAGCTATCCTGTTACACCGGTACCGGCTCAAAGTTAATTTCTCATTGCATGTATGCGATTTATCCGTATGCCAATTAACGTTTCAAAATATCTACCGTACGGCCCAAGGTAACCATGACTGCATACCCACGTTTCGCTGTTTTCACGTCGGGTGTAATGACGGCGGGAATTCTTGCTGCACGGATTCGGACGGCTGAACCGCTGTGTGTTTGACTTAACGACAACTGTTTGTTAATCATTTTCACTATGCGTACATGTATGTGCACATACACGTAGTGCCACATACATGTTCAGTAAAGCAAGTGTAACGACATTGACTTTGGTGCAGGGACTTGTATTATCTGGCTGCACGTTTGTGAGTAGATATGACAACTTATAGCTTTTGTTATGCTTCTCAATGTTTATAATCGGGATCCAGATTTGATGTAAAAGGAGTTAACTACTTTATTCGTTCGGATTTTTGACAAGTCTGCGGCTACATCCTGCTCACCAGCTTCCTCATCTACTGCAACTTCTATTTTCTCCTGTTCCTCTGATCCTCTTCGTCTTCCTGTTTCAATGCAAGCCACTTTGTAGCTACTGTCACTGAGTCCCGCCAAATCCTTGCGCGTTGAGTAGTGGAGTTTTGACGAAGCTGCTGAATGGGACAACAATTCATAGAAAACAACAAACAGAGCACGTTCCTGCGCAATGTCATGCACTTACACGGCTTTATTTTCTTAGCTACGATAGTGGCATAAAACGTTTCGAGACTATCAATTTGTCGCGCGTTTAGGATTAAAATAATATTACTGATTTCATCACAGCAAAAAAAAACGAGTCGAATCAATTATTGATTTCAAAACGGATTTTAAATCAATTGTTAAATCAAGGAATATTTTCACAGTAAAATCAAGTCCGCTTGATTTGCGCATCTGTCAAATCAATTATGAATCAATAATTGATTTGACGCTTTTTTTCACTGTGCATGGTTTGAAACTATAGTCTTGCTGCCAGAGTTATCTGTGCTAGCCCAGAAGTTATAAATTGCACAAAATTAATGGATAACATGTTTGACCCACAACAACAACGGCCGCAAAGAAATTTTATTTATATATAGCGTGCAAAAGGCTGATATCAAGACTTTTCCTTTCATGAAGCGAATTCATCATTGTGATGCTTGAATATTTTCTATGATGTTGCAGCTATCAAAAAAGTAATATTTTGTGGGTCTGTGTCAAAACAATGTCATACAAAAAAAGTTTACATGTCGATCCTTCCCATTTATAGGGTGGGCACAAGTACAGAAAAGAGAGATGCTACGGCAATGGGTACAAAAAATGCACATGAAGCACAAATATCATGCACTGTGCATGAGGTGGACACTAATAAGAATATGAGGTGAGATCCTAAGAGAATAGATATAAACACTGCACATACATGTTTCATGCACTGTGCATGATGAAGTGGGCTCTAATAAGGATTTGAAGATAGATGCAGTAAGTTGGGTTCAAACGCTGCTTATGGATCACATGTTTCATAGCATTACCATACATGGATTTTTGTTGTTGTCAGGCCCAATGTACTTTTCAGCATGACTACAAAACTATATCAATGTTATAAATGTTTATAGTACTAAACTATTCTATGTAATGAACAGTAAAATATTTAGGTCTGAAGTCTGCGGGAATAGTGACTTTTCAATTTCGTAGAATTTTGAATTGCTTAGTGGGAAATCAGGTAGGAATACTGCTAATTTAATAACGTGCAGCATTATGTGCAGAAACATTTGTATGCCAATAATGATTGGCCTTATATTCTGTGACGTTTGGCATCTGGACAGCACTCATGATCAGTCCAAGGGGTCAAATGTACCACAAGAGCCACACGTAGCCTGACGATTCATGTTGCATGTGTATTATTAAGTTGTTAGTGGTGATTTTGGACAGTCCTTACATGCTGTTTGGACCTCCCATCTTCCGGGGTGCAAGATACAATAACAAAGGAAGCCATCATTGATGTGAACAACAACACCGTGTACTGCCTGGTATTATGGTTTTGAGTACTAGTCTTATGTAAATATTCCATTTAACACAATACCTTCCATAACAAAAAGGAAAACAGCTATTAGTTATAGTATTGAACCATTCCATCCAAAACATGCATGGTTGTGTAAAACTGCTGTCCAGATGTGAAGTGTACACACATAACCCCTAAACATATAGCACAAGTGCTGTTTAGAATGCTTGTTTTTCAAATCATACATGTAAATATAGAAGATTATACTGCACTAATTGCAATGCTTAGGATGAAGTACTTTATCAGATTACCCAATTTATGAATGAAACACTTTATGTTATCATTGCACAGTTTGGTCATCAGACAACCTTTACTAACTCAAGGCATCCATAATTTAAAGCCAAACTAATAGACTAGCTGTATGAGCCATGAATATATTTTTCTGTTAAAGGGCTATCAATATTTCTTCTGACAATGAATTATCCAGGCCACAATTTGGTGCCATTATTTTAAACTAGTATGCTGTAATGAAATATATCTCCAGTTGCTATTGATGTCTAGTCTCATGCATTGCTATCAAACCACGAATCACAATGACAAGGCATAAAACATGTAATGCATGAGGTCAAATGCAACATTTTCTCCCATCATTTAGTCAAGGTTGTTTTGCCACCATTACAACTACGTAGCCTCGTATGCTCTCCTGTTCCTGATGTGAACCAAAATGCAACACTTCACCAGCTAGCCAATGATCTAAGCAGAGGTTGTAATGGAGTAATAATGATCGGCAGCCTCATTTTAAAAAAATATTCATTCTAGTCTCTACTGCAATGCATCCAATCTAAAGCCACAGCTACCCAAGCCTGCAAAAGATCCATGACTTTCTCATAGGAGAAAGGTGCTCTAGATGGCTGACGACCCTGCTGATCTCAGATCATGGTTTCACACTGCCTTTAGTGACGCAATAACCAGGGAGGCACACAAACTTGATGTGGCATACTACTAATTGATAAACAAATTATTCCATCCAATTGGTCTGCATACCAAACCTTGACTCTAACCTTCACCTGGCAGCTATCAGAGTACAGTAGGACCCCTCAGGTACCAGCCACCTGCAATACTCGGGTGCTGCATAAATAATTGAGAGATTGAGGTAGGATGCAGGATTGTTGTGAGAGCTTTAACATGAATCACGAGACCATGCAGCAGAGGTCCTCCTCCTCCCCTTCCCCATGCACATATGGGAGAGCATTCTAAGCTGTCCCCACATTGCCCCACCTTCCATTGAGGCCTTTTCTGCACCTCCCCTTTACTGCATGTCTAGATTGCAAATCTATTCTATTACAAGCTTATTAGGCAAGTAATGCAGCATGTATTGCAAATTAGTGGAACCAAACAATTGCATGTTGTGCATCAAATGCTATGAATTAGCCACACATGCTCACCTTGCCACTAATGTAGATTCCACAGAATGTAAGATGAAGCCAATGGAAAGGGCTTTGTCACAATAGCTCTCAATATCCCTCGAACCCCTTCACACCACCTTGGCCATTCTCTACACCCATGCCTACATTTACGATAAATTGATGTAGAATTTTATTGTATAAATGGCTTCATTGAATACAGTTTAAAAAAGCAAAAGCAGTGTCACATTTGCTAATAGCTGCATCAGGTCTACATTGTATACAGCCAAGGTATTTGGAAGAGAGCAGACAACATGATATAAGCATAGGTACCCGCATCAATAGTATTATGTTGATGTAGATGTAATGAAACGTACATTAAAATAATGAAGTTGGACTGAAGATAAATGTATTCACTGGCACCAGATAATGTATTAACCTCCCATTACTATTTACTCTCAAAATTAGAAAATTACTGAAGAATCCAAAAATTAGCACTTTACTTTCGTTGCGAGGCACGAATTCATTAATTAGCTACATGGATAGCAGCTATCTTGAAATTGTCAGTACTGTCTTTGTGGGGCATGCACCAGTTACCAATTTGTCGCGTTTAGGATTAAATTAATTATTGATTTCATGTTGAAACTATAGTCCTGCTGCCAGAGTTATCGCGACAGCAAAGGAAGATACGTATTAAATAAAAATTATAATAATTATCGCGTGCAAAAGGCTTTCGCTGGTTTCAAGGTTTTATTTCATGGAGCGAATTTCTATATACCTTTGAGATGCTTGAACACTCTCTATAATGTTGTAGCTATCAGAAAAGTATATATTTGTGGGTCTGTGCACGGTGGGTCAAACATGTTCTATAGTTTCAATCCCTGAAATCAGTAATTATTTTAATCCTAAACGCGACAAATTGGTAGAGCCTCTATGCCATCATAGCTAGCGTTTAAAAGCCGTGTAAGCGACACTGCAAGCCCATCCGCGCCACAATGCTGCGGGACTTATTGCGCAGGAACGTGACTCTGTTTGTTTCTATCAATTATCGCTGTCCCATTCACAGCTTTGTGTTTTGCAATTTATTTATTTATAATAGTGTTAGAGCCCAAAAGTCACAGTTAGCATCCAGAATGCAAGCGTCCACTCCCGTATTCTTACTTATACTTTACAGCACGGCGAACGGTAAGCATTCTCATGCCTGTATTATGTTGTAAGATTTGGTGGCGACCACTGCACAACTGGAGGACGAGGCATAGCCCTTAGTGGTAGTGTCCTCTCGTTAATCAGTGCACTGAAATGTACTGCCACGCATTTGTGTGCCCATCCGTGACGAGGCTTCCAATCGTACTTTAAGATACAGTTCCATTTCCTTTTACCTCACCAAAATAAAATAAATATAATAAATAAAGATTATAAACAATGAAGGGAAGCAAGAAATGAGAGTGTATCACTAGTAGAGCATGCTTACACACCGCTCTGTTATGTATGCCTCTGTAACTGATCTTGATAAAACATGCATCTCTTCTTAAAGCTGCCTGTCCATCCTTTAACATCAACTACCCACCAATGAGAACACTCCTCTGTCCTGAAGACAACATTACCTACACATGTACCCTCAGTTCAAATTCCGCTGTTCTCACCACACTGTGGACAGGATCTGGCTTCCAGTGCTCCCGTACTCCAGTAAACTCAATTGCACTCCCACAGTCATCGAGTGCTTCACTCAATACAGTACCAGTATCATGTGGTAACCTTTCTGCTGTGATGACCAACATCAGTGGAACATGCTACACCTCTGTCCTCACCATACCTACTCCTCAGTATTTCAATGGAACCACAGTCACATGCAAGGATGGCAATTTCGGTACTCTCATTGGCAGTGATACACTGAACATACAACTGGCATGTAGGTCGAACACGAGCTGATGAATATGGGCATGGCTAGTGGAGTGTGTTGTGCTATCCAAACTACTTTGAATCATAGCAACGAGACAGAATCGGCCATCCTAAGTGAAAAATAAAAAAATGCTAGGAAGTGATCACTTCACGGGTCATGAGGTGTTTAGTTTGTGATGCTGTGTATTATACAGGCATAAATGTGTTTATAAAGGACATAATTTCTAATCATTGCGTACATCATATGTAATATGCAAATTATGTGTGTTTACATGTGTGTATGTGTGTGTGTATGTGTGTGTATGTGTGTGTATGTGTGCATGTGTGTGTATGTGTGTGTGTATGTGTGTATGTGTATGTGTCGTGTATGTGTGACAGTATCATTGACATACATGCATTGATCATGATGAATATGTGTATGGGTCAGGCATTCTTATAGTCCATAAATGTCTATATCCCTAGATCATCCAAATGTCCCAACCATTACTTCACTGATCAGCACCTCCTCAGACATGCTAACGGTGACCTGGACATCTGTTCTCAATGCAACAAGTTATGGAGTCTGTATCAATGACAGTGCCAACACCATCCACACCATCCCATCCATCGGAGCACCACAGTACACATTCACTGGACTGACCAAGAACACAGTCTACACTGTCTCAGTGGTGGCCATCAACTGTGCTGGGAGCAGTAGTCCTGCAACAATAACTGGAAGAACAGGTAAGTATGACAAGCAACTAAGATATAGCAATGTGAATTGGGATGCTATATACATGTATCAATTCTCAATGGTCAAAATCTTGTGGAACGTTCCACATTGTTGTTTAAAAGTTAGGATCTGGATGATTTTTTGACTAGGCTTATTTAATATGGGATTTCCTGTCGCATGTTTTTAATGCAGCTCATTGCACTGAGCAAGACTCTATTGTCTTCAGCAAAATAATCATCTAGAATCCTAACTACAAATGTATCAGCTACTGTGCAGAAAAGCTTGAAGTATGTACTACTAATATTGTCATTCATGTGGTAGAAGTGCTCAGGTGATCATTAACATGTGTTGTCTGTGATCTAGTGGCATCCTCTCAAACTATACTTAAATAGGCTTGACACCATAGCCAGCTATACATCACAGTTATATGTGTGTTTTCTGGACTACCAAGTTAAGGTACACCGTATACTAAAAATCTTGAAATGCCATCACTGGGCACCTGCCACCACCTCCTCTCTTTACTTAATTACCACCAACATATCATTATAGAGGGAAACCAGCTAGTGACCCATAGTGATAGCGATATCACAGCTAGTGATAGCGATTGTGCAATGGCCCTTCATTATTGTATGAACACGCTGGGCAACTAAGCATTGCAAGTGAAGGCTTATTAAGCAGTGCTGTACATGGGTGTGGCAGAACCATTTCAAATTATGAATCTTTGTGAACCCACACATATTGGAGCTGCCAATGGTATGAATCCTTCTCCAAAGCTGATGTGTGGCTGTGTGGGTTAGTTGAAAAATGCACAATATCATTGATGAGTGGCAGTATTCATGTTACTACATTGGGACTGTTCCATGGCATCATAGTTTTCATATGTAGCTGATTTGTAATACTAAAAAAAGAATGCACCGAAGTACCAGTAGAGTGTGTAGTGTGCAAGGCAGCTACAAATGCAAGATATTAATGTGTGGAGCTATGGGTTACACTTGATCACATGCAAACTGCTCAATGTGATCACCTGGTCAACAGAGAACGTTTGTAGAAGGTATGCAAGAGAGATTTTATCTCCAGTGGTGTTTGCAGTACTATGCAAAATCCACCAAGAAGGACATGGTGCAAGGGCCAGTAGTTTCAAAGGTGAAAGAGTGGTGTGCACGGGAAGCGAGGTAACTGTACTTCTGGATCTTGTTCTGCTCTGCATGGCTTGCTGCTGTACATACTTTAGAGGATGAGCTGGATAGATGGAAAGTAGCAAATATGTCTACACAGGTTGCATTACAGACTAAATGTCTGCCATGTAACCAAGGAACCCATGGTGATTCCATCAGGATGCTTGCCATCTGCATGATCAAGACTAGTGGATTCTAGCCAAGAGGGAATATTGACAGAAGACAATGCCCTGTGCAAAATGTCATTTAGCATGGCATTGTGAAACTGGTGACCCGCACTAAAATGACAACTGAGCCCATGCGTGCCAAGGGTGTCTGTCCACACATGATCCATAGTAATGATAAAGGTGATGATACAAAGTGTGACCCCCAGACGAAGGCTAATGGTGTTACTGTGCCCAGGGATATAACTGGTAAGGCATGCAACCAGGCACCAGATTCCTTCTTGGAGGGGGGGGGGGGGGGGGGGGGGGGGCAGATAAAAGCCTGGCCTTGGACAATGCATACGGGGCAGTAGTCAGGAGTTCATCAGCAACAGAAGAAACCCTTGGCAGATCATTAGTATAGTTTTATCTCCAAGATTTGTTAACATGTTGCATAAAATTGCCCCAAATCACGGCTAAATCATTAAATACAAAACTGTTTGGAAACTAGCAATTAATGTTTCATTGTTTGACTTGGTGAGATTTGATTCAAACCTTGATTTGTTTACACAACAACCAGTGTGAATAGGAATCGAGCAGATATTGGATAAGAGTTACAGACCTAATAGGGTATCCATGGTAATTTTGTGCTTAAGTAGGGTACTGCATTTTACCTAGATGACAGCTCTACAGTGAATATTGGTATTGAACATAAAATTATAAATCAAGACCTATCTATTTAGCAATAGCAGATGTGACTCCAGTAATATACATGACCAATTCATATTTAGGGATATGAGCATCTCTGTCACCTTTACTTCATTATATATGGAATGGAATCATAACAGACATAACTCTTAAGTACAGAGACAAACGATAATTACTACATCCAATCCTACAGGTCCATCTATGCCTGCAGCTGGCCCATGCACAGCTGCAGTTGGTACAGCTGTTGGTGTGTCAGTCTCTGTCACCTTTGTGGTGTCCTTCTCTATGGGAGTGTTGGTGGCTTATGTTCTTGGCTACATTTCAAGAAGGTCCAATCAATCATCACACAAACCAAGTTCACATGCTGATCCTTCTACTGTGCATGTAGTGGGCACTAATACAGAGAAGAGAGATGTTATGGCGATGGGTATAAAAACTGCACATGAAGCACAAATTTCATCCACTGTGCATGAGGTGGACACTAATAAGAATATGAAGAGAGATGCCATGGAGATGGGTACATGTGGAACACATGTTTCATCCATTGTTAATGATGAAGTGGGCTCTAATAAGGATATGAAAAGAGATGCCATGGAGTTACGTACAAACACTGCATATGGAACACATGTTTCATCCACTGAAGTGGGCTCTAATAAGGATGTGAAGACAGATGCCGTAAAGTTGGGTACTAATGCTGCTTATGGATCACATGTTTCATAGCACTACCATACATGGATTTTGTTGTTAATGTCAGGCCCAGTGTATTTAGACTAGAAAACTGTATTAATGTTTAATGCTCAAATTGCATCGAAGTTTATAGTACAAAGCTATTTTGATTTGAAGTCTGCTGAAATACTGAAGCTCAATTGCTTAGAATTTTGAATTGCTTAGTGGGCAATCAGCTAGGAATACTGCTAATTTAATAGTACAGCAATGATTGGTCTTATATGGCACAAATTAGTCCTGTGACTTTTGGTATCTGGACAATACTCATGATCAATCCAAGGAGTAATGTACCTCAAGGGTCACACGTAGCCTCTCCCCATTGGACAATTCATGTTGCATGTGTGTAGTTGTTATTGGTGACTACAGACGGTCCTTACATGCTGTTTGGACCTCCCATCTTCCGGGGGTGCAGGACACAATAACAAAGGAAGCCATCATTGTTGTGAACAGCAACATGTGTACTTCCTGGTATTATGGTTTAGAGTACTAGTCTTATGTAAATATTCCATTTAACAATAAATAAATGTTCTAATTATCTTCCATAGCAAAAGAGAAAACAGCTATTAGTTCTACTAAACACAGAAACTTCCCATCCAAAACATGCATGGTTGTGCAATAATGACAGATGTAAATTGTATACACATAAATGCTAAAGATATAGCACAGCTGCTGTTTACCTTGCATGTTTTTCTAACCATAAATATAGACTAAACTAAATACAATGCTTATGATCAAATACTGAATCAGTTAACCCATATTATGAATGAAACATATCTAGGATACATATACTTTACATTACATCATAGCACAGCTTGGTCATCAGTCTACCCCTTACTAACTCCAGGGCTTCCATGATTTAAAGCCTGAACTAACTGACCAAGCTGTATATTTTTCGAAGGACTAGGCACATCTATAGTAGTACAAGGTCAATATTTCTTCTACAGTAATTCATTTTAGAGTTAATATGATATCCAGGCTACCATTTTGTGTCATCACTAGCATGGTGCAATGAAGTTGCTGCTGATGCCTAGTCACATGCATGTGTTGCTATCAAACCATGATTCACAATGTCAAGGCATAAAGACATGCATGGATGTGCCAACATTCCAGTATATTAGATTGAATGTTACATTTTCTCCACCATATAGACCAGGTTGTTGTTAGATAGCACATACCTTTGTAACCTGCTGAGTATTTTCCTGTGCTCTTCCAGCCCTGGCGTGAGCACAAAAATGCAACACTGATCTCGGGCTGCTCAAATTGTGCCAAAAAAATGACCTGACAGTCAATGAGCTAAGTTGAGATTGCGATTTGTTAATAATAATAATTGGCAGACTCACTTGGGAGCACATTTATATTTAAACAAATTCTATTGTTTGGCTGCATTTGAAAAACAAAGAGGTGACCTCTCTGCTGTGATGACCAACATCAGTGGAACATGCTACACCTCTGTCCTCACCATACCTACTCCTCAATATTTCAATGGAACCACAGTCACGTGCAGAGATGGCACTGCAAGTACTCTTATTGGCAGTGGTACACTGAACGTACAACTGGCATGTAAGTATTGTTCTAAATCACCTTTTATTAAATTTAAATTTATTAAAAATTTAATTTGCAAAACTATTCCTATTCAAGTGTCTGAATATCAATTGCTTGACATCAAAATAAGACTACAATTTTAGCCAACAACTAAAATGCTATTAATTGTCATCAATAATAACTTGAATAACGGTGGTCACTAAATCGTGAATGATTGGTGTGAATTAATAAAGTAATTAACTGACTGAAATTTAATAACACTTAACAAGCAGGGTATTCACTCTTATCCCAATCCATACTCTAATCCTAAGCTTTGTCATATTGCCAGTTCAGATACATTACATTGCCTTACATGTAGATTAGCATATCACTGATGTAATCCATCCTGATGCTGTGATGTTATAAGATACAGACCATTTCAACATGCATCAAATCAGGTAATCCTAGATGATTGTGACATCTTTCCCTTGAGCTTCTACCTTGCATCTGTTTCTTGCTACACTTGGTCAGATCAGCTCAGAGTCAGGAGGGCATGAAGGTGACTTCTGAGGTTCCTTGTTTGTATTGGTCCTCCAGAAGATGTTATCAAGCCTGGATTTAGATGAAGAGTGTGTTGACCTCCTTCAGGCAAGGTATATCCGACTATGGAGTTCAAGCTGGCTGCCTGTCCAGCTGTGTCGTGTGCCTTGCACCTAATTGAGGAGTTGGGTCCTTCTCCTGACCTGCCAAATGCCATCTGTTCAGTGGGAGGGGTGACAGGTCATTCCCACTAGCTGTGAGGTGCTCACTCCTGTCTTAATTTGGACAACCTTAGAGCATGGATAAGGGATTACCTGCACCTTTCCAGGTGCATTTGCACACAAGAGTCCATTTTGAGAGTGTTCCACCACAACAGAAACAGAGCCCACCTTAGTTTCAGCCCCTCACTCACAATCAGTGGCCCCCTTTGCTGGTTTGGGCTTTCATCTGGAGCCCGACGAGTACCACGAGGCCTTTAGGTGGTGGCTGCGGTTGGGCACATCTGGTAGGACAATGCATGTGCCCATTCTGCCCCAATAGTACCCTTGATCCTCTTGGGGGCAGTGATCTGCCACCTGCAAGATGTGAAAATTCACTACTGTCACCATGTCCATCTGAGCATACATCAAATTCACCCTGCCATCCTCGGTGAATTATGCTAAATAACTGGTGCAGCAGACCTGGCCCACAACAATGGACCCAAATTCCAGAAGCTGTCGAGGACTTATGGCAATTGGGGCAGCAAGGTTCGTGATACCATCACTAGGCTGGGATCCCTACTTGGCCAATACCAGTCCTTACCTAACCAGTGGTTGTCAATGTAAATGTTGACCTGTTCCATCGCCAGAGCCAATATAATAGAATACTGAACTAAAGCTACACCTATATTAAATAGTACTGTTCCAGCTGGGAGCAGTACTGTGATGTTCACGCCACATACATTTGCCGGGCAGTTGTTCGGCATCAACTCCTTTCATTGATTTTTATTCCTCTCTGCTCCCACTAGCTCTCCAATGCCGAGTGTGCATCCCTGTAGATGGGTACACAATATCTAGGTTGTGGTTTACTGTGCTGTGCAACATTTAGTGTCTTGCCACTCTTTGGCTATAAGCTGACCACTGATCAGAATGCACTGCTATACTGGGCAATGTGTGTGTTCTGATGAGGAAGAGGAGGGTATTGACATCTCTGGTGTCCACCACTTGCATGTACCACATTGCAGGATGGTGAGGTGTGTACCACTCCAACCATACAAACCTCCAGTTGGGGACATGATGGCATGTTTGGTACTCTGATTGGCTTTGACACACTGAACATGCAGTTAGCAAGTCTGCTGAAGATGAGCTGACAAATTTAGGGGTGAGGCAGTTCTGTTCCCGGACCCATATGTGCAGCGCTTATCGCATAATGTATACACATGTATAGGGTCTGAGAACAGGTCTATAGGACAGGGGCAGGTGGAGAGAGTGTTATGGGATCCAAACCACTTTGCATCACAACAATGGGTAGCTATGACATTAGACCTACACAAGTAGTCCAACAATCACTTTTTAACCCAACACCAAATTAGCTATCTAATGAGGCAAAAAAAATACAATTTTAGTAATTATGGAGCCACATTCACACAACTCATCTCCAGTGCAAGAAGTGCATGAGCACTCCATGTGTGCCCATTATGTATGTGTGTGTATGTGTGTGTGTATGTGTGTGTATGTGTGTGTGTGTGCATGTGTGCACATGTGTGCATATGTGTGTGTGTGCATGTGTGCATATGTGCTATCATGACAATCCTGGCTTTGAATAGAGATGAATATTTTGATGCATTCAGAGTGCTGTTGCATAACGTCAAATGTACTATTCCTGTAATAAATCCACAGCAGAATTATTATATCTTGCTTTGTGTTCTAAGAAAAAGAAAACATATCAAAGTATGAAACATGCAAATGTCTAAGAGAAGTACCACAAAACATTGCCCATGCACGCATAAAACCAGTCCTGTAGCAACTAATGCCATGCTGGAAGAAGCTGCTGTAATAGTGCCACAATAACAAATTGCCCACCTCCCCATCATCAATGATTCTATAATGAGCTTTCTGTGCCTGATAAGTCACCTTTCATGTTTGATCCAGCTTTATTGGGAGATCCTGGTCAGTTACTAGAATGTTTCATCTTCATAAAGCTAAGACCCCCCCCCCCCCCCCCCCCCCCCCCCCCTTCGTTGAGTGACTTTATGCAAATGAAAACCATTGGTTTTAACAATATCAGCAATTGGATGTGATTCTAGAATTGCATGTTTATGACAGTTCATGTCTTTCGAAGCTCTCAAAGTCTGGAGTGTTTTTAACTAATAACAGCATTGTGCTACAATGCACAGACTATCTATACATGACATGTATATTATGGCACACAATTACCTGGAAGCAACATAGTTTGGTCACTTTAACACATTAAAGCGACACAATTTCCTTAGGAAATATGCATGGTCGCCGAGACAGTTTTTCCTGTAACACTGACATGTGTGGGCCTATCAACCCCCTGACCACTTCACTTGCCCTCTCCCCCCACCCCCCTCCCTTCCACAGTCATTATTGAATTGATGCCTCTGTCTGTACTGATATGGTATGAACCAAGAACGTTTGCCTCAAACGCCATATTCTCCTTTCATAACTTGGCCATGTGGACCCATAACAGCAATCTAGACCAGATATGGGCATTTGATCTCTTGTACTTCAAAACCTCACAGGTAATCCACTAGTTTGAGCATCTGATTTTTATTTGCTTGGGCGCATCCATGTGTTCACATGCTGTAACTTCGTTATTCATGACTCACTAGAATAAGCTGACCATTGTTTATTCCAAACGTTCCATTATTGTGCAAACAAATACAGTACTGAACCTATAAACAATATAGACAATGTCGTTTTAGACATTCAGTTTTTGTCTGTATATCTTAATTGGTTTTTCTCTTCAGCTAGGCTGTTCCCAACATGTACTCCGCAAATCCAGGGGGGAGGGGCATATACCCAAGAGAATGCGCTCGTGGCCTTTTTTGTCTGTTTATTCGTGACGTTGCTTGTTTATGCGGCCACACTGGAGAGGGGCTTTATAAAGCACCACATGATAATTCTTCAGAGGGGTATGATCTGTTTCAACGCCGACTTTCATCACACACAACCCAGAATGCAGATATCGCTTTTTGCCTTCTTTCTAATACTGCCCAGCATCATGAATGGTAAGCTAGCACGTAACTGCAGATCGCGATTGAATAAGTATATTCAATCATTGAGCTAGTGGCGTCACGCGTAGTTTTTCCGTTGAAGTATCAGGAAGTATTACACTGTAGTTAGATAGAGCCAGCGAATACCTATAACGTAGTGAAAGTGCCGACGCTTAGAAAGTTCAGATAACTGTTATCCGCATTCACATTCGAACGTTGTATTATAAATTAATAATAATAACAAGAATAATAAATTCTCCTCCCTGATGTGATGCGATGAGATTCGCCACGCCTAGTATAGATTAAATTCCTTATGAAAAAACTTCCTCTATATTGACTGGGAGTTTCATGGCTTTATGATACTCGTTTTTGTGTGAGAGGCGGGATTTGAAATGTAAACACTGCTCAGTTGGTTGTTAAAATTGTCTTTTTATTTTGGCACTAGCTAACTACTGAGACATCATTCATTAGTTGGTCCTTGTGATGCCGTTCAATGTGCCTAGAGAGAGTGGAGTGTTCCCCGGAGAACGGCTTTTCCAAGAACACACCAAGGATTATCCGCGCATCCTTTTTTCTTCTATGTACGGACCTTGAAATGGGACCAGATCGCTTATGTGTTTGTGCTACTAGCTACTAAGCCTTCGCAACGACGTGAATCCCACAAGCTCCTCAGGATTGTATTCCCGTAGATTCGAGTTGGAAACAGGCTTGGGCCGCTGAGCACAAGGCAGAGAAATTTCATCAGACGAATTGCACGCCTCGTCTCGCAAATCATACTGGCAGTCAAGTTAGGTCACAATACATAATCATTATTTTAATAAGTACAGCTTTATTAATTAGCGATTCAATCGGTACCAGGTATATAAACATTTTGTACCAGGTATAAAAACATCTTGTGCAGAATGTAAGATATAAATCAACTGATTAGAAATCAATAATTGATTTCACGCATTTTTTGTGTCGTGGTTTTGTCTGAGATTTTGCTCCACTGACGACGTGAAGGTATTTTGACAAAATCAAACTATTCACTCAAAAATGTTTACTTTAATGCACTACATGTACATGCAGACCAGAATTCAGCACTGTGCCGCTACAAAGCCCAAAGTAAGAGTTACGCCGAAAATATAGCTGATTCTAAATTAAGAAGGCGTACGAAAAAGCCCACTAGCAAGCCATTGAATTCCCTATCGGCTAGAAACGTCCATATAGGATTTGACCCCGACTATGAATGTCATTAGAATCTCGCGACCCATTTCTAACAAGACTCCCGAAGATCGGATCGTTTTGTTTGAATCGAACGAGAAGATAAAAATGAGCTGTTTCGTTGGTGTTTTATGTCGCAAAATTGCGCGGTTGTAGAGAACAAAAGACTAAAAACGGGAAAAAAACTTTCGTTCCCAGTCCCGGAATTATCCTCCTTCTTAAAAACGCATAACTCGGGATATAGAAACACTTTTGAATTTCACCAATTGCTTCAGAATACATCGTCTAATCTAATAGTACAATAGCATCGACTATTTGATAGTCGATGCTATATTTGTATTATTAGATTAGACAATGTTTTAGAATCAGCACGGGCATGCTACAAAGCAGAGCGAGAAAAGAAACGGGACGCTGAACGCGAAAGGTATCAAGCAGAGAACGCGAAAGCTATCAAGCAGAGCCAGAAAAGAAACGCGCTGCTAAAATGCAACTGTATTGGGAGAGTCCTGGCGAGGCGAAAAGAGTGTGATACGGGGAGTCCAAGGGCATCCGAAAATACCAATGAGGCCTTCGAAAGAATACTACCAAGAAAGTTACCCAAAGGTATGACGAAGAGTCATGCATGATGAATCCGATTTCATCAAGACTGAGCAGCTTGGGGAGTTTAACCTTTTGTAGTAGCGTTCACTGCATGTGCTCTATCCAGCTGATGGCTGCTTGTACTTTGTCTCAAGCATTATGCGGATTCATTTATTGTGAATCAGCAATAGAGATGGCTGGATTCAATTGGAGGCAGAGAAACTGTCTGCTTTGTAAATCAGTGGTTAACACACAGTAATTGCTACATTTTCCACTTCAATAAAGGCATACTATAGTTCCACTTCGATCCAGCCTTTTCCCGCTAGCATTTAGTTCTACTTCAAACAAGCAAGACGGTGCTGGCAGACGTGGAGGTGGATGCGGTGCTGAAGACGTGGAGGTGGACGAGGCCGAATAGGAGATAGAGGAGACAGAAGACGAGGTGGAGCTGGTGGAGGAGGTGGACGAGATGGACGAGGCGGACGTGGAGGAAGAGGAGGACGTGGAGGAGGCGGACGAGGCGGAGAGGACTATGTATAAACGTCTACAACTATTTTAACTGACGTATCAGCGTACTCTCGTTCCCGGACTCGCGTTCTCAGATCATTTGGTTTTAACTCAATTACAGTACTGGTACCTTTACTCCTAATGGCATTCTATATGGCTTTATCGGTTATGAACAAATATCAATGAAACAAGTAACTAAAAACACTCTCTTTGAGAAAGTTGGTGGCATATAGGATTTGAAGGCAAAATAGTGGTGTAAAAAAGCAAGGAAACAAGGTCTTATAAATGTTATAGTCCTATATTTAGCACATCTGAGTGCGTATGTTATTGTAACCAAATTTTTTATATATTCTCTACAATTTCAGCTGAAGTTGAAGTATCACAAATATGCTATTATTTTTTGCAGTGGTGTGTGGTGAAAAAAGTTATGAGGTGTCAACGTTTGGGGGGGGGGGGGTTGCCTTAAATGAATTTTTGGAAAAAATTTTTATGACATTTTCGATTATAATTTTTTTGCAATATAATGACAACATCATACTGTTCGTAGTACCCATAGGTTTTCTATGCGTGCATAAAACTCAACTATCTGCGGTTCTATATTATTATATATTATTATTTGTATGGAAAATAGTGAGGGGCCTACTTATCACGTGATTGAGGGTAATTTGCAAAACCACACGCTTTCATCATGAAATAACAATTTGCGATCGTTGCAACGGACAGCTTCAAATACCGTTGATAGACGAGATCAATCTACGACAGCACCAACAATTCAAGAGTTGCAAGCGATTGCTGCATTGTGCCATAATCATCCATCATTTATTGATGGATGAAGTTGCAGGTGAATCTAGGCTGTCTTGGAATTCTCAAACCAACAAGATAACGGGAATATGCTTTGAAGATTGTACTGTAGCCTTCAATGACCTATCCGTTCATAGCATTCAACAGTCTTCATGAAAAGGTGACAAGTGGGGATTGCCATGTTACATCTGAGGTACTAGCTATTATGGCACAATGCTATGACGATAATGAGTATCAAGCAGTCCCCCTCCTCCTCATTCCATCCTGTTAGAGCATGCCAGCTGAAGTTCATTATATTCACCTACAGGAGATCATTGAATTGTGGTATCAGTTTGTTGAAAGAGGCCAGCTTGGACCACTGCTTAATGCTGACTCTGATGGCCAACATCAAAGGCAAAAGGCTTTTCATGATATCTTTAGATCAGTTGATGGTAGCGGTAGCTTACACACAACAGGAATGGTGGGAGATGAAGTCAGAAAAGTGACCAGCACCATGTGGTTACTTGACAACCTCTGCGGATCACATAACATATGACTGCAGCATTTGACCTCAAACGTATCTGGAAAAGATATCACACACTACCTATCAGCAATTCCAGAAGCAGCCTGATTTTGTGTGATTGTTTGACTCATGCTGATCTCCGGGTGTTGTTAACAGCTGCTGGCTATGACATCCAGTCCATGTTCAATCCAGTAGACAAGCAGAACGTACCTTCAGCCTGCAAACTACTAAAGGCAGTGGCAGATTAAGTTGACGTACCTGATATAGTATCATCCACTATGTTACCTCAGCTTGTGAGAGAACAACTATTTGGACACATAGTCTGTGGATTATTGGCTCCAGTCATAGAACTGGATGCCAGCATCAGTGATCTGCTAGTGAAGATAAGTAAATCAGCACACATTCTTTTTGTGTGCTTTAGAGGTGCAGGCAGCAAGTTTATACCCACTGTACTTTACCATGACACCCAGGCCTTTGTTCAAACTGTGTTCTGGAACATAATCAAGTTGCAGGTCTTTGGACAAGAACAAGCACACCATATTCACCAGCAAGGTACTATTCTGGTGAAAATCTGTTTGGCCACAAGCGACTTAAGACAACCGAGGACCACGTAAATCCACACAGCTGGCATGGTAGCATGGTTGTGCACAAAGGCTTAGATGTTCCTGTTCCTGCATTGTATTGGCTTGGGCAAGCTGAACCTAAAGCAGCCATTATCACACTTGAGTTGATGCCAAAGGAATGCCTTGAACTTGACTTCTACCATTTGCATTTTGGAAACACCAGGAGTCATGGAACATCATTAGGTCGTCCCCATGGAGTTTGGGTTGGTGTTACTTCCCTTACTGATGAGGAACCAGAACAAGTTGAAGCATCAGCACATGAACCTGATACAAATGATGAGGAATACATGTGTAATGATGATCACTCAGATGATCATGATAATGATGGTATTCAAGGTTCAGTAAGTATGAATGACTTTGATGAAGCTCAGCTCAATGATCTTGCAGAAGAGGATTCAACACTTACCATCCAGGAAGTTTGTGCAGAGGCAGCAACTCTACACAAAAACACCAACACCATTGACATAGGCAATTACTGCACTTCATTTGATTTTCTCATCAGATCCTAAGTCCACTGACTGTCTTAAGTGAGTTGCTGGATTGCCAAGGTTGGGAACATGTAATGAAACAAATAACTGGCTCAATGATACATGCTTTATGGTGAGAGATCCTTTTGCTGTTCTAGTGACATGTGGTTATGTTCACATTAGCAACATTTCGAGCAGACAAACTTCAACCAAGGGCACACTCTTTAGTGTACCCAGCATGACACCTGATCAACCTGCAGGTGGAGACAGCTCAGGTAACTGGCTCCCTCATGCACCTTTTATACTCCAGCAGTTGTGATGGCACTGACAGTCTCTTCATATGGAAAGGTAGATTTCGTAGACAAATCACGGTAGCAGCACCTAAAGCCATTCCCTTTGCCATGGCTGCAGGTATAGGTAGTGATGGCACAGGAGTCATGGCCACATGTAAGGTTTCCACTTTGGATGCCATCTTTTGTGAAATGCTCCACATCTTAGGTGGAGTTTTCGGACAATTTCCACCTCCTGCAAAGTATACCTTGCCAATGTCAGCTGATTTTCCATACAGAGGTGACAAAGAAAGTCAATGGCCATTGTGTAATGGCATTCCAAGGCAAATACATGATCAACAACAGAAGATGGGACCAGTCACTGCTCGAGATGTACTAGTGAAATGTCAGGTGTCTGGGTGCAACGTGTGCACCAAAATATCAGCAATGCGGTTACATGTGGCAACTCATATATTAAGGCGTCAATGTGGGACCGCTAGCAGTCTGCTTCCATCACCAGATGAAGTTTGTGAATTTTTGCACAGAGTCAATCAGCCTAGGGAAGGGATCCACAATAGCAACTATGAATATTAAATCTTCCTGCCCTCTTCCTTACAGAGAAAGGATCAAATGCCAATCCATGTACTAACAGACCAATACCGTGTTCTGCATGCATGCATCTGATGTACCTAATGCGTATTCTGTAGCTACCACTGGTTAGACCATATGCAGATAGCACATTCTTCCCAGCAAGTTTCAGCGGAGCAGATAAACAAGTTTGCAATAAGCAAAGATAGATACATGGGGGGTTTGGGCAAGGAGCTTACTGCAAAGAAGCTGAAGGAGGAATTCTTGCTTCTGAAGACGGATGTGCTAATGGAGCCTCGGATCTCTTTGTTTTGGAGCAAGTTAATGCGAGAGGAATGGGAATAACTACCTAACTATTTATAAGCGCAATGCGGGGTATAGTGCAAGTTTGTGCGCGATTTCATTCTTGTTATTAATAGAGGTGCGGTCAATCGTCGATTGCGTAATAGTTTTAAGGGGCGTGGTCACAAAATGGGCGTGTTCGTAGGCGAAAGGGGGGATTACCTGGACCTTGATTTTAAGAATTTTTAGGATGACTTTTTTTTTTGCCACCCCCCCCCCCTCCCCCCCCCCCCCCCCTCGGCTGAAGTAGATATTTTGTATAGCTAGCATGTGTGAGCCTCACCTAAGTCTCTTAGAGGATTCAGTATGCAACCAACTTTTTTATGTAGCTTAAATGATATATGTCGGTGTGTGAAAATGCCCCAATCTTTCATTACTGTATGGACCTTGGTCAGAACACTAATAATAGCATTTCATATTTATATGTAATGAACCATATAGATCATATGCCTGTATTGAGAAACTCTCAAACAAGACATATAAAAATCACCACTTCAAAAATGCGTTTCAAATTATTTGTGCCATAAATTCCATTATTTTATCCCCACACACATAATGTTGTGCATTGAAATGAGTTTATCATTTGCTGTTTCTTGAAATGATCTGCCAATGAACACTTTGCTACACAACTGAACACAGCTGCCTGTTCATCCTTTAAGATCAACTATCCACCAATGAGAACACTCCTTTGTCCTGGTGACATCATCACCTACACATGTGCCCTCAACTCAGGTTTCAATAGTGTCACCACATGGTGGACAGGATCTGGCTTCCAGTGCCCATCCTATGCTGGTTCTTCTGTAAATACAATCACACTCTCACAACCAGCAGGTGGTCCACTAAATACAGTACCAGGATCATGTGGTAATCTCTCTGCTGTGATGACCAACATCAGTGGAACATGCTACACCTCTGTCTTCACCATACCTACTCCTCTATATTTAAATGGAACCACAGTCGCGTGTAGAGATGGCATTACTGGCAGTGTTATTGGCAATGATACACTGAACATACAACTGGCAAGTAAGGATTGTTCCAATTATTGAATTTGCATGGTCATTCTAGCTACACAACTAAAAATATGTTAGTATTCGTTTAAACAGACCCGAGTCCAAACCCGATATTGATCAGCGGACTGACTGAAGCAATCTGCGAATGTCACTTGGGAACAGAAGTGATTATTGCGAAAGGATTAGGAGTGGATCACGTGCACTATACACATTCTACCGTAAATTTGTATAGCACTATTCGTTGATGATTAGCTATATATTTCAACGCAAGCGTTATATTTCTATTCACTAGTCTCGCGGAGCCAGACCCAATTGTGCTAATTGGGTCTGGACTGTGCGTACTGGAAATGTTATAATGTATGCGCCCCTTTACGCAAAAACGATCCCCATTTTGTTTTTGCAGAAAAACGATGGCCCTGTACTTTGCAATCAAGTGATTAAAAGCTAACTAAGATTCGTAAATTAGAACCTCTCGAGACTACCTGCCTCTACCCTTCATAAAATCGGAGGAGCAAACATGTTCTATTTCCAACGGATTCACCCAAACCAGCTGTATTAAAGGTTCAGTGCTTTACCGATTCTCAATGCGTAAGAAGTACACATGCATGTAATGTGTAGAGGACATTCAGACTTCTAGTATTATATAAAACAAATTGAAATCTTGAAGAAAAAAATGCGTTAGGTCCCTTTTCGCGGAAACGATCTCAAATGCATGCATGTAAAACATAAATCACTGTATCACAGTGACAGCTTTGCCATGCTGAATTGTTCCAAAAGCTGACTCATACAGTGTCATAGGCCTCCTAGTTAGAACTTAGAAAACAGGAAAACGCCACACGTCTACAAACGAATGACTATGATATGGCAGCAGGCAACCTCTTGAGGTTGATAATGGAAAAGCATTGCATTCCCAAGGACTTCAACACATATAATGCATGATTTTGATTCTGCATGTCTTATTCATTGGAGTGGGCATACCAATCAACAGTATGGACGCCACATATGGGAGAACAAGAGCGAGAATACGGCGCACGTGTCACGTGACACGTTTTAACAGACACGCCTCCCGTAATGCTCTGCACGACCCTTCACCAGACAATCTCTGCCTTCGCTAACTGTAGCATCGTATTTCAAGGACGCAAAATGCGATTAAAATGTGAACAAACGCGCTTCTGTTGTAGTGAAACAGGAAATCAGTGGCTGTGAGTTGCGGATCGCTTCAGTTCGTCCGGTGATCAATAGGGCCAGACTTGGTCTATTCAACTCTTATAATTGCCAAACGGTGGACGTGAACAGGTAGGAAAAAGGTAATTTTTTAGGTAGGGAAGTGTTAACAGAACTTGTGCTGTAATAAAAAAGAAACTGATTACGCAAAGCACCGACTGAACAAAGTAGCCGTTGTGGGGCCTTAATAGAAGCCATGGCTTGAAATGCAGCAATTGTAAGTGACGTGTTCCATGAGGTCATATCTTGTGTGTGGCATGCTCCTATTATTAGCTCTGTGGCTAGCCTTACAGTACCTTATCTCCTCCCCAGGTCCTCCAAGTGCTCCGACCATTACATCACTGATTAGCACCTCCTCAGACCGACTAACAGTGGCCTGGACATCTGTTCGCACTGCTACCAACTACAATGTCGGAATCAATGACAGTGTCATTGCAGCCATCAGCATTGATTCACCCTCATACACGTGGATCTGTATCGGACTGACCAATAATACAGTCTACACTGTCTCAGTGGTGGCCATCAACTGTGCTGGGAGCAGTAGTCCTGCAACAATGACTGGAAGAACAGGTATTCGTTAAGTCACATGTTCAGTACTAGGTCTACACCACCACTAGCGGTACAGATGCTGTCTTGTGTGGTTATAATTTGAGATGTTACATTTGTATTCCCTACTTTAGATAATGGACCAGCTGTTTCAACATCACTACCATCACAACCATCAATAACCACACCCACTCCATCCACCACAACATGTAGGTGGGGGTGGGGCTTGGTACAATCTACATTGTTATGATATGGGTGGGGGCATGATACACTGCACTGGTTATGAAGGTGAAGGTGGGGCATGGTACATGTAGTGCTCTACAGGCATACACGTACAAGATGATATTCTATGTACATGTATTCAACATATAACATATGATTGACATAATTTAGCTTTAAGTTCATTTTCATTGTTCTGTCCAATCCTTCAGGTCCATCTATGCCTGCAGCTGGCCCATGCACAGCTACAGTTGGTACAGCTGTTGGTATAGCCATTGGTGTGTCTGTCTCTGTCACCTTTGTGGTGTCCTTCTCTATGGGAGTGTTGGTGGCTTCTGTTCTCTGCTACATTTCAAGAAGGTCCAAAGAATCATCACACAAACCAAGCTCATATGCTGATCCTACTACTGTGTATGATGAGGTGGGCACTAATAAGAAGAGGAAGGAGGATGCTATGGAGATGAGTACAAACACTGCATATGGAACACACATTTCAATAAACACTGAGTGACTGTGGAATAATATCAGCATAATTGTGTGTGTTTTACAAGGTATGGCTTGAATAGTGTACAATGCTGAAAGCAGGAGCTTATGATGTAATTTGGCAATAATAATTACTGTCCTTATTAATAATAGAAAGTGCATATACATATACTTGACGAATAGTTGGTAGATGATATGAAAAATAACATAGCTGCAAGGCATTACTCAGCTAGCAAAACCTGATGTAGATTTCTCACCTTTCCTGCACATCACAGTAGCCTCATGCACATGCACCAACACAATCACAACTTGCACTGAATACTAATAGCTGCTGAAAGTAGAGGTAGTTTGCGCTGGTGCCTTGAAGTATTGAAACCCTGCAGTGATTGATCACGAGTTAAGATATCATCATAATCATTATCTGCTCTGGACAACCACTATATAGAGTATTTTTAATGGTAAGCAGATAATAGACTACTGGATCACTCATACATGTATACCTACCTCTCTTCCATTTTGTGTAACTATAGCATGTTGTACTCTATCTCCTCCAGCTGAATTGCTACACCTCTTTGCATCAAAAGCAAGCATATTCAAACTGCAGCTTTTCTCCTCTTCTCCTTATCCCCTCGACACACATACTGGCCAAGCTATGTGCCTTCATATCATTCTGTATGATGAATTTTGGCCACTATACATGCAACCCTATCCAAAGATCCATCATTGATTAAGCTTCCGTACTGTGCAATTTGTATGATCCCTTTCACAGTGTGATTGGTGTGTTCCTATGACTATAATTTACCTGTTACTTGAGTGGCAAAACCTACATATTGCTCTCACAAGGTTCAGTTATTATAACATGTCCATTGTACTCCTAGTCAGACCTTGTCTGCTTTTCAGATATATTAAAAAGTTTGCCTATTTGTTCTCATGTACTATTGTATTTTGAGAGAGTAGCAGAGCTAATTTACATAACCACTAGTGATGTCAAAAAGCAACCAGCTCAGCCTAATATCTTAACAGAGAAATATCGGGAAGGAGGAGTGTCTATTGCACCATGGCAATGGCTGAACAATGGAAAGCAGATATGACAAGACAAGCAGAGCAGATCTGAACCCTCCAGAAAATTGTTCATACAAACCCGATTGATAATGTCAATTAATAATACCTTTCACGTAGAATGCTCTTTATTTTAAACAAATCTTTCATGTCAAAGAAATAAGAAATGCTATGTTTGTATGATGAAAAGAAATCCTTATTTATTATCTGATCATCTGGGACGGTGTCCAGCCTTCTGGAGTTTAAATTTTATCACTATAGAAATTGTACGTTACTCAACGCAGCATATCTTCACAACGGTTTGATTTTTTCCTTTCAGATTTCGTACACTTGTTTACACATCATTTCTCTGTGTGCAAACCGATTTTGGTGCTCTACATATTTACCATGTCATGGTTGCAAAGGTCTCTAACCCAATGGGTTAGAATTCCACATTTCTCCAGATACGAGTGATGATAACACGTCAAATTCGGAGTGTACATAGAAGAGTCCTGTAGTTACTGATTTCTGCAGATGGTTAAGTTTTTTCTTATCCGGCCGTTACGGAGATATAGATTTTCAAAATAACTCTTAATTTCTCGCCACTCACGTTAGCAACCCAATTCCCATTCTACCGATGCGATTTTGTAATGGACACGCCTTTTTAATACGTATGAACCCGGCCCGCTTTGAACTATTGCTCAACTAGCTGCTGCCAGGCCCGTGCGTAGGATTTTGGAAAGGGGGGTTCGATTAACCGCCAGGGAATAAAAGGGGCGTCGGTCACAAAATACGGCGAAGTGCGGGGAAGCTTTGAGTATCGTTAAAAGTATTCTAGCTCCCATCAGTCACACAAGATCAGCCCTCTCTACTTCAGTGCACACTGACCTTGTGTCTGAAGTGGAGAGGACCGATCTTGTGTGCAGTGCGAGAGAGACTGTAGGTCAGTGGCTATGCTCTCTGTACCATCAGCCGAATGAGATGGCATATTATCAATATGATCGGTACAATGTCGAAAGTATTTGCATGGTGATATCGCTTTGCTTCTGATTGCTCTTTTACGTGCCATTTTCGATCGTTACCGAAGTGGGAGGGGCCGGGGTGGGAGGGGGGGGGTGTTCAATCGAACTCACTGCGCATGGGCCTAGCAGTTGCTACCAGTGCTACGTGGTATAGTAGATCAGACGATTGTGTTTCGTACGGTATGTTTCAACATGAAACAGTATCGCTCGACGTTCAAATGTATCGCTTGGGTCATGGTATGCACCCTTTTTATATATCTGCTCAGTACATGTAAGCATGCATGTATCATGCCTTCTAATCATGGGACCACCTTCTTCATCCTCTACACTAGTCTGGGGACCGGATGACTTCAGTTATCTGGTACCCAGACTACCTCTACTCTGCATGGCATATCCCTCTAGACCATTCATATCTTTTTCTTTCTACCCAAAAATTAATTTGCTCTTACCATAAGCCTATATGTATCAATGCTGTATTATGTGCTACGTGCTTTAATTCACCTCCTATATTTGCTGCCCATTGATTTTCCTTTCTACGTGCCTCATATCCTACTTTAATCCATCTTTTGTTATTTTCTACCTTGTGCATTGCTATTTGCAATCAAATCCTAGGTGATGATTGAAGGAGACTTCATATCTCACTGTACTAGGTGGACACAACTTCCTCCTGGTATACTAGAGCCACATGGTCGCAACCTTCACCTAGTGCTGCACCATTATCATGTTCAGCATCACCATTGGACACAATGAAAGGTTGGTTTATTGGGATCTTGATCCTGTGCCACCCCCACTTGTCTGCAAACTAGTATTGGCGAGGGGAAGCAAATAGCAGGGCATCTCATGTCTGTTCAAGAGTACTTTTGCATCAGTCAAACCTCGGATGCTTCCTTGCTAGCAATTACTTTATCTATGACTGCATGTTTCACAGAAACACACACACAAACTCACACAGACATACAATGGTCACCCTTTCTGCTCTCATGGTGACCCTTCTCTGCACTCATGGTCACCCTTATCTGTACTCATGGCCACGCTTTTCACACACACATATGCATGCACATGCACACACACATAACACATACACACACAGACACACACACATAATTAACACACACAACACACACACACACACACACACATACACACACACACACACACACACACACACACAATCCTTACCAGCCATTCCTTTTACTAGCAGACTGGATGTTAGGAAAATAGGCTGGGACCATGCCAACATATCCATACCAGCTTCTAAAACCTGGAAATGACTCTGTGTGTACTACAGCATCTGGAGACAACTTCTTTGATGTGTGTGTATCAGTGGTACGTGCAAAGATGGAATGCACAGGTGTACGTTAGTTTATCAGATGACATGTATGTGGATGCCTTTATGGTGTATGAGGGTGTGTGTCCTCCTGTCCATCCACCACTCCCAGTTTCTTATTGCATCCTATTGCTGGAATGCAAGAGCACCTGTCGCACCCAGATGGGAGGAGACACTGGTGCTTGATGTTCATATCTATGGCATTCCCCACCACTTGGTCATGTTGCCCCCAATGATGAACATGGAGTTCTTTGACAAGGAGCGTGTGGTAGTGTTTGTAGTGTGTCCATTATGATTTGGTAAGCTGTTGTCAGTGTGTCTAGAAATATGTGCCATTAATCTTAAGCTGAGCTGTTTGTGCATTTACACTGTACATGTACACGTATGTGGTACATGGATTATATATGTGTGGAAGGTGCATCGATTGATACATTCTCACATATCTGCACCATGCCAAATTGAAATTATCCACAAGGTGTATCCGCCCGTTATACACGTGTTGTACGCGTGTGTGTACATGCTGCACATACATTTGATGTATAACTTGTGTAGTCACTCGAAGTAGACGTGTTATCCACTATGGTGTATAACGCGCGTTGCTCTAGATGTATAACAAGCGTTTCAGTCTACTTACGCATGTTATCCACCGAGGTGTGGATTGCGTGCTTACACTTTTCGTATAACGACCGCATTCAACCTGGATAAGCTTTGTATATCCTAAGGCGTATAACCGAGAATTTAACTTGTCGTTATGCCGGGGATGGGCATGGTGACACGACACAACTGCAAACGTGATTGTATTGCTGACTTTTGCCGTCAAGTAACGTTAGCAAACAAGTGGTCAGTATTTTTCATGCTGGGTTCGTCCGAAACATCAATACGATATGCATGCTTCAAGAAATACTGCACAATTCCATGATGCAGTAGTGTGCAGGTTGACTTTCCCACCAGAATCATACCAGGATGCCATAACCACTGCAGAACGTTGAGATTTTGATTTTGCTGAAAAACGTTCTCGGGGTAACACTGCAAATCAAATGTCGGCGAGAAACTGGCTGCTCAAATTGGTTTATATTGGGATATAGTATATGATACACAGCCGACAAAGCAGTAAGTTCTGTGTCATTTAAATACCTTTCATAACACTTTGAAAGAATTGCATGATAGTTTGATGAAAATACTGCATTAATTTTATCACCATACATATTTAAATCTATATCTTATCCATATCGCTGCTCTCTTCTTCCATATCAACGCTGAAGTTATTTATTTCTTGTGACATATTTGTATTCTTTGTCGTATGACATTCCTTTGTCGGTATTCTGACCAAAGCGGAACATCCATTTCGTCGCATATGCCTGTAATAGACAGATCGTGATAAGTCTTGTTGACACATCCAGCATCTATATCGCTTATTTGGTCCTTCCATGTTTTGTACGAGGGTAAAAATAAAAGCTGATGTGAAATTAGAAATTTGAAAATTATGACGAAATGCACGTGCGCATGGATGGGCAGCTGCGGAGTATGATTCATTGAAAATCGACTGCTCGAGTCTTTTGATGGACAGGTATTCAACAAGAAGATCGTTATATTCTGGTCCTAACAGTTTCGTCGACTCCGATGAAGTTTCACCTGAGATAGGCCTGCAAAATGCTGAATCGTTTTACGGATCAGCTGGAAGATCTTCGTCTCGAATTTGTCACATAAGTATGTTACACGTGATGGAATACAATGTTGCATGTGTTCTAATATTCAATAGAAACGAGTGAAGTAACACCTCCTGCTAGAATACCCTCCGCAGATAGTGTGTGTGCGTGTCTGTGTGTGTGTGTGTGTGCGTGTGTGTGTGTGTTGTGTGCGTGTGTGTGTGCGTATGTGTGCGTGTGTGTGTGCCGGTGTGTGCGTGTGTGTGTGTGTGTGTCACGGTGTGTGTGTACTAGTAAATAAAGCACTTCCTTATAATGATGACCTCGCGTCACCTAGATCTGTCATCTCTCGCGGTAGTAGAACACCAGCTCCAGTAGATAATGACGTCAAATCACTTGTCGCCAATGAGATGGCCAAAGTGAATGAAAAATGGAGGGAAATAGAGTACCCTTGAAATCAAAGTGCAGGCGTTAGAGGCTGATAAAGGGACTTGTACATCAGAGGCCCCAGCAGAGCCTGCAAAAAGGAAATGACGTACTCCGTTGTGTCTTCAGGTTTGCCAAGCTAAATTAGCAGCCATTCATTTGCTCAATGCATGCATGCTTTCAATCGAGTAGAGCAGTGTACACAAACTTTTAAAATCTTTCGATGAAGGTTCACAACTCAGAACCGAAGAGCCGTAAGCAAGCATGCTTTTGTAAATTCTGCTAAAAGTTTTATTCACATGCATATAGTTTGGAAAGTCCCCACAACGAAGGAGTTTGTAAGACTTCATCAGGAATTAAGTGAATTCCAATACATAGAAGTACAGTGTAAGTCACATGTTCTGTTCCAATTCATTCATTTGTTTGATTTATTCAAATAGCTACTGACGACCGCCAAAAACGAATAAGCGAGCAGCAAAGGGTACGTTGTGATATAATCATAGCGTTACGAATGTAGTGTCATTAACTAGCGCCGCAGTAAAGTCCTTCCTTACAAATGAAGAAATGCATGGAGGCATGGAAGTGCATTGCAACTGGCATGATGTCGGAGGAAGCAACTACGGGTGATTGGAAAATAGAAAGAAGACGGCCTAGCTGGAGATCGGAAGAATACACAATTGGATGGATGAGCTAGATAGACGGGGAACAGACACATGGACATGTGGATGTGGAGTATTATTATACTTATTATATGTACCGGTTCACGCATGATGCATGACGCTAGAATGGCCCCTCCCCCTTGAGAACCATGGCCATGTCACACATGTGAGAGTGAGTTTACCATAGGGTAAACTCACTTTCACATGTGTGACATGGCCATGGTTCTCAAGGGGGAGGGGCCATTTTAATCACACATGTTCAGAAATGTGAGACAGACCTCATCAGATGCTCTGGTGGTGCAGGATCACCAGAACATCGCTTACCTTGGTCAGACAGTGGGGTAAACTCACTCTCACATGTGTGACATGGCCATGGTTCTCAAGGGGGAGGGGCCATTTTAATCACACATGTTCAGAAATGTGAGACAGACCTCATCAGATGCTCTGGTGGTGCAGGATCACCAGAACATCGCTTACCTTGGTCAGACAGTGGGGTAAACTCACTCTCACATGTGTGACATGGCCATGGTTCTCAAGGGGGAGGGGCCATTTTAATCACACATGTTCAGAAATGTGAGACAGACCTCATCAGATGCTCTGGTGGTGCAGGATCACCAGAACATCGTTTATTTGGTCAGACAGTGGGGGTAAACTCACTAACACATGTGTGACATGGCCATGGTCCTCAAGTGGGAGGAGCCATTTTAATGACACATGTTCAGAAATGTGAGACAGACCTCATCAGATGCTCTGGTGGTGCAGGATCACCAGAACATCGCTTACCTTGGTCAGACAGTGGGGTAAACTCTCTCTCACATGTGTGACATGGCCATGGTCCTCAAGGGGGAGGGGCCATTTTAATGACACATGTTCAGAAATGTGAGACAGACCTCATCAGATGCTCTGATGGTGCAGGATCACCAGAACATCACTTACCTTGGTCAGACAGTAGGGTAAACTCACTCTCACATGTGTGACATGGCCATGGTCCTCAAGTGGGAGGGGCCATTTTAATGACACATGTTCAGAAATGTGAGACAGACCTCATCAGATGCTCTGGTGGTGCAGGATCACCAGAACATCGCTTACCTTGGTCAGACAGTGGGGTAAACTCACTCTCACATGTGTGACATGGCCATGGTCCTCAAGTGGGAGGGGCCATTTTAATCACACATGTTCAGAAATGTGATACAGACCTCATCAGATGCTCTGGTGGTGCAGGATCACCAGAACATCGCTTACCTTGGTCAGACAGTGGGGTAAACTCTCTCTCACATGTGTGACATGGCCATGGTCCTCAAGTGGGAGGGGCCATTTTAATCACACATGTTCAGAAATGTGAGACAGACCTCATCAGATGCTCTGGTGGTGCAGGATCACCAGAACATCGCTTACCTTGGTCAGACAGTGGGGTAAACTCACTCTCACATGTGTGACATGGCCATGGTCCTCAAGTGGGAGGGGCCATTTTAATGACACATGTTCAGAAATGTGAGACAGACCTCATCAGATGCTCTGGTGGTGCAGGATCACCAGAACATTGCTTACCTTGGTCAGACAGTAGGGTGAACTCACTCTCACATGTGTGACATGGCCATGGTCATCAAATGGGAGGGGCCATTTTAATGACACATGTTCAGAAATGTGAGACAGACCTCATCAGATGCTCTGGTGGTGCAGGATCACCAGAACATCGCTTACCTTGGTCAGACAGTGGGGTCAACTCACTCTCACATGTGTGACATGGCCATGGTCATCAAATGGGAGGGGCCATTTTAATGACACATGTTCAGAAATGTGAGACAGACCTCATCAAATGCTCTGGTGGTGCAGGATCACCAGAACATCGCTTACCATGGTCAGACAGTGGGGTAAACTCTCTCTCACATGTGTGACATGGCCATGGTCCTCAAGTGGGAGGGGCCATTTTAATGACACATGTTCAGAAATGTGATACAGACCTCATCAGATGCTCTGGTGGTGCAGGATCACCAGAACATCGCTTACCTTGGTCAGACAGTGGGGTAAACTCACTCTCACATGTGTGACATGGCCATGGTCCTCAAGTGGGAGGGGCCATTTTAATCACTCATGTTCAGAAATGTGAGACAGACCTCATCAGATGCTCTGGTGGTGCAGGATCACCAGAACATCGCTTACCTTGGTCAGACAGTGGGGTAAACTCACTCTCACATGTGTGACATGGCCATGGTCCTCAAGTGGGAGGGGCCATTTTAATCACACATGTTCAGAAATGTGAGACAGACCTCATCAGATGCTCTGGTGGTGCAGGATCACCAGAACATCGCTTACCTTGGTCAGACAGTGGGGTAAACTCACTCTCACATGTGTGACATGGCCATGGTCCTCAAGTGGGAGGGGCCATTTTAATCACACATGTTCAGAAATGTGAGACAGACCTCATCAGATGCTCTGGTGGTGCAGGATCACCAGAACATCGCTTACCTTGGTCAGACAGTGGGGTCAACTCACTCTCACATGTGTGACATGGCCATGGTCCTCAAGTGGGAGGGGCCATTTTAATGACACATGTTCAGAAATGTGAGACAGACCTCATCAGATGCTCTGGTGGTGCAGGATCACCAGAACATCGCTTACCTTGGTCAGACAGTGGGGTAAACTCTCTCTCACATGTGTGACATGGCCATGGTCCTCAAGTGGGAGGGGCCATTTTAATCACACATGTTCAGAAATGTGAGACAGACCTCATCAGATGCTCTGGTGGTGCAGGATCACCTAAACATCGCTTACCTTGGTCAGACAGTGGGGTAAACTCACTCTCACATGTGTGACATGGCCATGGTCCTCAAGTGGGAGGGGCCATTTTAATGACACATGTTCAGAAATGTGAGACAGACCTCATCAGATGCTCTGGTGGTGCAGGATCACCAGAACATCGCTTACCTTGGTCAGACAGTAGGGTGAACTCACTCTCACATGTGTGACATGGCCATGGTCATCAAGTGGGAGGGGCCATTTTAATGACACATGTTCAGAAATGTGAGACAGACCTCATCAAATGCTCTGGTGGTGCAGGATCACCAGAACATCGCTTACCATGGTCAGACAGTGGGGTAAACTCTCTCTCACATGTGTGACATGGCCATGGTCCTCAAGTGGGAGGGGCCATTTTAATGACACATGTTCAGAAATGTGAGACAGACCTCATCAGATGCTCTGGTGGTGCAGGATCACCAGAACATCGCTTACCTTGGTCAGACAGTGGGGTAAACTCACTCTCACATGTGTGACATGGCCATGGTCCTCAAGTGGGAGGGGCCATTTTAATCACTCATGTTCAGAAATGTGAGACAGACCTCATCAGATGCTCTGGTGGTGCAGGATCACCAGAACATCGCTTACCTTGGTCAGACAGTGGGGTAAACTCACTCTCACATGTGTGACATGGCCATGGTCCTCAAGTGGGAGGGGCCATTTTAATCACACATGTTCAGAAATGTGAGACAGACCTCATCAGATGCTCTGGTGGTGCAGGATCACCAGAACATCGCTTACCTTGGTCAGACAGTGGGGTAAACTCACTCTCACATGTGTGACATGGCCATGGTCCTCAAGTGGGAGGGGCCATTTTAATCACACATGTTCAGAAATGTGAGACAGACCTCATCAGATGCTCTGGTGGTGCAGGATCACCAGAACATCGCTTACCTTGGTCAGACAGTGGGGTCAACTCACTCTCACATGTGTGACATGGCCATGGTCCTCAAGTGGGAGGGGCCATTTTAATGACACATGTTCAGAAATGTGAGACAGACCTCATCAGATGCTCTGGTGGTGCAGGATCACCAGAACATCGCTTACCTTGGTCAGACAGTGGGGTAAACTCACTCTCACATGTGTGACATGGCCATGGTCCTCAAGTGGGAGGGGCCATTTTAATCACACATGTTCAGAAATGTGATACAGACCTCATCAGATGCTCTGGTGGTGCAGGATCACCAGAACATCGCTTACCTTGGTCAGACAGTGGGGTAAACTCTCTCTCACATGTGTGACATGGCCATGGTCCTCAAGTGGGAGGGGCCATTTTAATCACACATGTTCAGAAATGTGAGACAGACCTCATCAGATGCTCTGGTGGTGCAGGATCACCAGAACATCGCTTACCTTGGTCAGACAGTGGGGTAAACTCACTCTCACATGTGTGACATGGCCATGGTCCTCAAGTGGGAGGGGCCATTTTAATGACACATGTTCAGAAATGTGAGACAGACCTCATCAGATGCTCTGGTGGTGCAGGATCACCAGAACATCGCTTACCTTGGTCAGACAGTGGGGTAAACTCACTCTCACATGTGTGACATGGCCATGGTCCTCAAGTGGGAGGGGCCATTTTAATCACTCATGTTCAGAAATGTGAGACAGACCTCATCAGATGCTCTGGTGGTGCAGGATCACCAGAACATCGCTTACCTTGGTCAGACAGTGGGGTAAACTCACTCTCACATGTGTGACATGGCCATGGTCCTCAAGTGGGAGGGGCCATTTTAATCACACATGTTCAGAAATGTGATACAGACCTCATCAGATGCTCTGGTGGTGCAGGATCACCAGAACATCGCTTACCTTGGTCAGACAGTGGGGTAAACTCACTCTCACATGTGTGACATGGCCATGGTCCTCAAGTGGGAGGGGCCATTTTAATCACACATGTTCAGAAATGTGAGACAGACCTCATCAGATGCTCTGGTGGTGCAGGATCACCAGAACATCGCTTACCTTGGTCAGACAGTGGGGTCAACTCACTCTCACATGTGTGACATGGCCATGGTCCTCAAGTGGGAGGGGCCATTTTAATGACACATGTTCAGAAATGTGAGACAGACCTCATCAGATGCTCTGGTGGTGCAGGATCACCAGAACATCGCTTACCTTGGTCAGACAGTGGGGTAAACTCACTCTCACATGTGTGACATGGCCATGGTCCTCAAGTGGGAGGGGCCATTTTAATCACACATGTTCAGAAATGTGATACAGACCTCATCAGATGCTCTGGTGGTGCAGGATCACCAGAACATCGCTTACCTTGGTCAGACAGTGGGGTAAACTCACTCTCACATGTGTGACATGGCCATGGTCCTCAAGTGGGAGGGGCCATTTTAATCACACATGTTCAGAAATGTGAGACAGACCTAATCAAATGCTCTGGTGGTGCAGGATCACCAGAACATTGCTTACTTTGGTCAGACAGTGGGGTAAACTCACTCTCACATGTGTGACATGGCTATGGTCCTCAAGTGGGAGGGGCCATTTTAATGACACATGTTCAGAAATGTGAGACAGACCTCATCAGATGGTGTGGTGGTGCAGGATCATCCGAAAATTGTAGACAGTCACTGTCCTACGAATGACATAGCCACGGTCCTCAAGGCTGTCATAAGCTTGGCATTACCTTTCTTGCATTCAACGTGTGGATGGCCACACTGTCCGTAATTGGGACTTTATAATTATATTCATTATAAACTGAGCCGCACAATATTGTTTTGTGATAGTGTGGAATGTGGTGCTGTGGAATGTGGTGCCAACTTCCAAGCGGTAGCAGCTAGTTGAGCGATAGTTCAAAGCGGGCCAGGTTCATAAGGCGTGTCCATTACACAATCGCATCGGTTGCTAACGTGAGTGGCGAGAAATGAAGAGCTACTTTGAAAATCTATATCTCCGTAACGAAAAGCAGAAATCAATAGCTACACGACTCTTCTATGTACACTCCGAATTTGACGTGTTAATTAATTCAGTGTTGCCGCGGCTGACTAATTGGAACAAGTCCCGGACGGCCGGCTGACCGGATTAGACCCCTGACGGTCACGGTCATGGCCGGCATCAATTCTTCCAGGTCACGGCCACGGCCAACCGTTTGCAGCCTATCCGACACGGTCACGGCCATTTCTGACCGCCCAAACCGTCAAATCTCGAGTTTGGCGGTCACGGTCGGCGGTCAACCATCAAGGGCTGGGAATTAATTACCTGTACAAGCTTGCATGTAAGCATCATCAGTAAAATTGCGTGTAAATAATAATGAATTTTGTTTGAATAATAAGAACAGCTGTATAAACACCTAGGAAGGGTATATGTTTAAAGTTTAAACACAACGTAACAGCAAAACTCTTTCTAGCCGGGCAGAGTCCATTCTCCATCTTTTGCGTTCAAGTATTAGTTTAGTTCGCTCTGATGGTGTACCTGATGCTGGAATAGCCAGATACTTTAGTGCCATTTTAGAGACTGTGGGGAAATTGTGGAATGTGGGAAATGTGGGAAAACCGGGGGAGTTGGCAGATGGATCAGTTTTCTTCCTCCTAATTAGAATCAATCGGGTTCTTTACGATCGTCGTGTCGGCCATACATGTAATACAGCGCGCTATACTTTACGCGACGGTGAAATCTCAAAACTCCAATCACACACGCGAAAACAGATATAGCTTCCTCTATCCCAAAGGTGTAGTTCTTCTTAACAAGGGGTCTATTCAAAACACTTTATGGGATGTAGCATGTAGTTTATGTTATATGTTTATGTTTATGTTCAATCTCAATAATTGGGACAGTTCACGAGAAAATTGCACCACTCATATATTATAAAAATGTTATAAAAATGCATCACGTTTGCATCGCTATAACTTCCCAACGATTAACGCTATCGACATCCTATTTTCACCACTTCATACTACACCATTTCTCTACAGTAAAATGCATTTTTGGGTCTTGGACTATATCCGTGCCGACGTTCCTACGTGCGATACCCCCTGGGGTTCAAAACTACCATAACTTCGTGTAGGAGCGGTCAAATCGCTTCAAATTCGGTATGTAGGTAGAGAGGTCCTATACCTATCTACTTGTTCTGTTCGTTAATTTTTATGCCATCTGTTACGGAGATACAGTTGAATAAACTACGTGCACGTTTTCCCGCTTGATTCGCGCCAATGTAATAATCCCCGCCTCCCCATACATTGAGCGAAGTTATAGCGATGCAAACGTGATGCATTTTTATAACATTTTTATAATATATGAGTGGTGCAATTTTCTCGTGAACTGTCCCAATTGTGTCTGTTATAATTGCAGTTTAATTAAGAATTAGTGACCGTCAAAAACCGCGGCTCATATTTTTGACGGTCAGCCGCCAAGTATATGACGGCCACCGTACTTCCCGGCTCAGACGGCCAGGCATGTTGGCGGTTCACGATCACTGACGGTCAGCATAAAAATCGGCAATTTTTGACGACTCGGGACGGCCATGGCTGGCCGCGGCAACACTGCGTGTTATCATCACTCGTATCTGGAGAAGTGTGGAATTCTAACCCATTGGGTTAGAGACCTTTGCAACCATGGCATGGTAGATATGTAGAGCACCAAAATCGGTTTGCACACAGAGAAATTAGTGTGAACAAGTGTACGAAATTTGAAAGGAAAACATCAAACCGTTGTGATATATGCTACATTGAGTAACGTACAATTAGTGATAAAATTTATACTCCAGAAGGGTGATTGTGCTGGACACCGTCCCATCTATTGTTAAATAGAAATCAGCCAACACACATACATGCTCCAAGGTGATATATACTGAAGCATCACTGAGAATCAAAATGACACACTAGTACTGCTAAAAATATGTATCTTAATAACTATTGCAACACGATGAAGAGTAACATGATACATCTTCACATCAGCAGGACCAGGGCTAACACCACAATGCTTACACCAGCTGCCTCCCTGACTACTGATAATGATAGAGAGAGATATTGCATAAAAAGCTGTTGGTAGGCATGGTTGATCCATCAGCCGTTGTGGGGATGGTAGAGTTCTAATCTACAGCTCTGTGCATATGTACATAGAAAGGATGCAGGAGGGGAGGGGAGGGGAGGGGAGGGGAGGGGGGAGGGAGGGGAGGGGAGGGGAGGGGAGGGGAGGGGAGGGGACGGGGAGGGGAGGGGAGGGGTAGGGGAGGGGAGGGGAGGGGGGAGGGGAGGGGAGGGAGGGGAGGGGAGGGGAGGGGAGGGGAGGGGAGGGGAGGGGAGGGGAGGGGAGGGGAGGGGAGGGGAGGGCGAGGGGAGGGGAGGGAGGGGAGGGAGGGGAGGGGAGGGGAGGGGAGGGAGGGGAGGGGAGGGGAGGGGAGGGGAGGGAGGGAGGGATGGGGAGGGGAGGGAGGGGAGGAGGGGAGGGGAGGGGAGGGGAGGGGAGGGGAGGGGAGGGGAGGGGAGGGGAGGGGAGGGGAGGGGAGGGGAGGGGAGGGGAGGGGAGGGGAGGGGAGGGGAGGGGAGGGGAGGGGAGGGGAGGGGAGGTAGGGAGGGGAGGGAGGGGAGGGGAGGGAGGGGAGGGGAGGGAGGGGAGGGGAGGGGAGGGGAGGGGAGGGGAGGGGAGGGGAGGGGAGGGGAGGGGAGGGGAGGGGAGGGAGGGGAGGGGAGGGGAGGGGAGGGAGGGGAGTGGAGGAGGATTTCCAAATTAACCACTACCATTATGCACCGCCCAACTTTGAACTCTTTCCCTTTCAGCATTATAGCCCATGAAACAGACCAGCGAATTATAATGAATTGCTCTATAAATGCATTAGTATGTTCCAATGTCTCTGTTTTTATAAGTGGGTGGGGCATAATATATACTAGCTCACAATACATAATGCTAGACTCAGGTGTCAAAAGCTGTGTGTTTGGCCACACCCAATCCTGAGCCGATACATAAACAGGACATGCATGAAGCATATCAGGATGATGGATAAGGCAACTTGACCACTGACACATCAGTGAATGTATACATTTCATAGTGTTCCATGAATGGAAGGAAATCAATCAACAAGTTCATCTATACTCAACATCGATGCTGTAGCTAATCATGGCATGTCTGATATTTAATTTGCATGTATTATTATAGAAAAGTCTGTTTGAAGGCATATGATTTTATTATTTGCAATGAGCAATTGAAATAATACAAAACTTGCTCTAATAATTATTCCTTTGCAGACACTACACAAAGTGTTATAATTGCATAATTCTGCCTTGATTAAAATTGGAAACCAAACTAGCCTGATCAACTTAGATGCTCCACATGATGTGACTGATTCATCATCATATTCTTCAGAAGCATCGAGTCTAGTTTTTGAAGTTTGAATTAGATTATTAAATAAGGACAGAAAATAATGAAGAAAGCACACATACTTCAGCCACTGGACCTAAGCTGCTTCAATGTTCTTAAAAAAGGAATACATAAAGCATTTTGTGATGCTATAAGCGCCTCTGAAGTAATTGTACGCTCTGATGTTCCCCCATTGATAAAGCCTGCTTGGCAAAATGCTTTTGCTCCTGAGAACATAAAGGGGGCATTTAGGGCTGCTGGCATCTCTCATTGATAGGCCTCAGTGCTGTACCAAAGGACAAACTTTCTCCACGTTAGGCTGTTGAGGCTTGCAGCAGGCAATTCCTCTGCCCTAATCTCTACGCCTTTCATTGAGGACCCAACTGCACTCCCATTGCTTGAAAACATAAAGTACAAAAGACAGCACAAGCCAGTCCTTACAGAGGTTGAAAGGCTTAGGATAGAAAACAGTGAGCTGAAGCGGGCCCTTGTTGCTCCTAATGTAGTGCAACATTTGCTTCCTGAGCAGATTGGAAGTGTGCCATCCAGAAAAAGAAATGGACAGATTGACCAGAGCAAAAAAGAAGTTCTGTGTTCAGGAGTGGCAAAGGAAGGGGCAGCAGTGTACAGTCATGTGCCTAATGTGTATTGCAAACAAACTGCTTAATTAGCGGTAGCACTCTATTGTTGTTGACAATAGCATATAGTGATTATTTGCCATTATGCACTATACTGACATTTTGATGAGTTCTGCTGTTTGGAATGAATTGGGTGTAGCTGAAAGAGCACCTCCTAATGCATGTGAATAACTTCTGAAGGAATTTGAATAACAGTAACAGCACATGCTCAGTGTCTAAATAAGAAACACCCTTGTGAGTAGGTTTTAATACCTTTCCCTTGCAGTAAACAGAACTAAATATGCAACAAACAACACCATTGGGCAACCTAACAAGTCAAGTATGAATGGAGAGAAGGTTATGTCCTCAGGTAACATAGCCATAGTCACCATCTCTCCATCAGGTACACAGAAAAAATGGAACCCACTGCTAATTCTGCATACATGGTATTAAGAATAGTTATTAATAGTCTAGATGATTGATCGCTTTCACTTCCATGCTTTTTTAGGTTGGTGGAACTATTCTATATAGGACAACCACCAGTGCTTCCTTTGTGAGCACCCAACTCTCCAAATCTGTCTGAAGTGACATATAGCCTTCTACAGCATCCCACATACATACATTACAACTACCTGGAAACCATGTGTGTAATGTATTTTTGCATTCATACAGTGATCGTTACATGTTCTCTGCTTCCAGGCTAATGCTATTATGTGTAGTTATATATACTGTATGAAGAACAATGCATTAGAAAAGAGATTTATACAAACAAAGCTCATCTATGTGCATGATTAACTTGGGAAACTGTCATCAAATACAACATAAATTGCACTTATAGCTAATAGCACCCTCCTGAAAGATCTAATATGAATGAACTTAATATAAATGATCTTTGCTCTCTTTGTTTTGAAGAGATGGAAATACAAGTATATAGTGAGAGGGCGTCTTTTGAATTATTCCACCATCTCCAAAGCAAGTGGTCCGCACATCCAACCCAACTCCAAACACTTGAGGGGACTCCTAATTTTTGCTGCTATCGCAGGACAGAGCGGCTTGATCTAATACTGCTAAAGTTAGTGGAAATGAGTGTGTAACATCAACAACTGTAGGGGATTCTCCCTACCTAGTCCTGAACCAAAACATTAGCAGGATGACAACATGGCATATCAGGAGTAATGCTACTTCCAAACTCAACCATCACACCCACGTGAGGTTGATGCGTGATGGCAACATTCGGTAAGGACTTCTCCTATTGACACAGGATGATGGCTTATTAGAGAATATCTAGAGCCTCATCAAGATATAGTGCACACAGGCACCCTCCGGCCAATGCATCCTACAGAAAGTGGAGTTATGGAGCCTGGGGACTAGAGCTTTGTCAGGTGGCTCCTTAGGTAACCGATTTTAAAATATCACAAATACATGTATGAGCTTTTTATAAATCACTCTTTTTAATGCAACTAATTCTAATGTCTAATGCAAAATATTTGGCCTGAATGCAGAGCACACGTAACTGATCAATGCACACATACAGTACACACATGGTTCTAGGTAATTGTAGTGCACATGTATGTGGGTGCTGTAGAAGGCTATATGTCACATCAGACAGTTCTGGAGGGTTGGGTGCTCACAAAGGAAGCACTGGTGGTCGTCCTACTTCAGCATAGATAGCTCCACCAACCTAAAAGAGCATGGCAGTGATAGTGATCAATCATCAGATTATTAATAACTAGCATTTATACTTTATATGCTGCATTGTTAGTGGGTTCAGACATTTCTTTCTGTGTACCAGAAGGAGAAATGGTGGCTACAGTTATGTTGCCTGAAGACATAGCCTTCTCTCCATCCATACATGACTGGTTTGATCGCTCAATGATGTTCTCTCTGTTCCCCAATGTCATTCCAGTGTTACTGTTGTGTGTTTCATTCTGTTTACTGTGAGAGAAAGGTATTAAGACCTACTCACAACTTATTCAGACCAATGAAACATTTTTACTGTGAACAAATTCAAATTCAAATTCCTTTGGAAGTTATTTCCACATGCATTAGTAGGTGCTCTTTCAGCTAAACATAATTCATTCCACACAGCAGTACACATCAAAATGTCAGCATGTGTGTATTATGCAAAGTGACGTGAAAGAGGGGAAATCCCCTTTTGGACTATTGCCACATAGGGACATTAGTAAAGGTGCCCTTTCAGCCCACACTAAATTAGTGCTCCATACTGAAGCACATGTGTGTGCATTGCTGCTCAAGTCATCTATTTGCTTTTTTTTTGAGCAATAACCAACAATCACCGTTCCTTGTAAAAAGGCATCAGCTATGACTTTTTAACAAAACTAACAACTGTCACAAAATATACGTACTTGGATAATCCTGGTTTTGTATTAGACAGCAACCAGAGGAGGCACATTAAACAGGTGATAAAACATTTTGGTATGCTTACTTTTTCTAGATGCAATGACCACCACCACCAGCACTGATGCTACTAGTATCACAGCTCCAACACTGACACCAACTCCAATACCTACATAATGAGCTGCTGTTGATTTTGATGGTGATCCGTTCTCATTTGTTGGAAGTGACAAGCTTGCTGTAAGAAATAATGAGACATGATGGAAGGTTAGTGTTAGTTGTGTACATTTCTTTGATATAATTATTGCAACAACATTTTAAGTGCATAATAAAAAAGGTATCTGTATTGGTAGCATCCCCATCTCATCTGGGTGTCACAGTGATTTCAATGCACTATATGGCCAGGAATCTAACTGCTGCACTTGTAATTACAAATGAAGAAGCTTATCCTTTGTAATCAGTCAGTCAATTAATAGCATAACTGCAATGGCAATCACCATTGGGCTATTCCATAAATAATTGTACACCCCTACTGATGACCAAAAAAGTTGTCCAGAGGGGGTCCAATGGTAACGTCCTAGGGGATGTTCTATTGCAGTGAGATGTGTCCAGAGGGGGGTCCAATGGCAATGATGGCAATGTCCTAGGGGTGTCGCACAGTGAGATGTGTCCGGATGGGTTCAAAGGTAATCTAGGGGTGTATCCTACATCAGGATGTGTCCAGAGGGGGTTCAATGGTAATGTCCTAGGGGGCTGTCCTACATTGAGATGTGTCCAGAGGGGGTTCAATGGTAATGTCCTAAGGGGATGTCCTACATCGAGGGTTCAATGGTAATGACCTAAGGGGGGTTATCCTACATCAGGTTGTGTCCAGAGGGGGTTCAATGGTAATCGTCCTAAGGGGGTATCCTATATCAGGTTGTGTCCAGAGGAGGTCCAAATAAATGTCCTCGGGGGAATGGTGTAGAGCTTTATTCCTGGGGGGAATTAGTCATTCAGAGGGGTGTACAATTATATTATGGAATATCCCATGGGACCAGGTTGAGGGCTTGCCTCATACATGAAGCTCCCTGGTGGGAAGAGAATATAACAACACAAAATGGCATGTGCATTTCTGTGTATGTGCATCTGTGTATATGTGTGTGCTTGTGTGCGCATATGTATAAACACATGTGCATGTGTGGGCAAATGCTCTTGTATGTATACAAGTGAGCATCTAACCTTTGCCAAAAGCAAAGGATGCATGTCTTTTAATTCCTGTTAAGTGCACACACTACTGTGCCCTACAACCCATACACGAGAGGGGAGGGGACGGAGAGGGGACGAGGGGAGGGGAGGGGAGGGGAGGAGGAGGGGAGGGGAGGGAGAGGGAGGGGAGGGGAGGGGAGGGGCGGGGGGGGGGGACGGGGAGGGGAGGGGAGGGGGAGGGGAGGGGAGGGGAGGGGAGGCGGAGGGGAGGGGAGGGGAGAGGGCAAGAGGGGAGGGAGAGGGAGGGGAGGGGAGGAGGGAGAGGGGAGAGGGGAGGGGGGGGAGGGGAGGGAGGGGAGGGCGAGGGGAGGGGGGGAAGGGGAGCGGGAGGGGAGGCGGAGGGGAGGGGAGGGGAGGGGACGGGAGGGGAGGGAGGGGGAGGGGAGGGGAGAGGGGAGGCGGAGGGCGAGGGGAGGGGAAGGAGGATGGAAGGTGGAGGGGGAGGGGAGGGGAGGGTGAGGGGAGGGGAGGTGAGGAGGGTGAGGGGAGGGGAGGGAGGGGAGGGGATGGGGAGGGGGAGGGGAAGGGGAGGGCGGAGGGGAGGGGCGGGAGGGGAGGGGAGGGGAGGGGAGGGGGGAGGGGAGGGGAGGGGAGGGGAGGGGAGGAGGGAGGGGATGGGGAGGGGAGGGGAGGGGGAGGGAGGGGGAGGGGAGGGGAGGGGAGGGGAGGGGAGGGGAGGGAGGGGAGGGGAGGGGAGGGGAGGGGAGGGCGGGGAGGGGAGGGGCGGGAGGGGAGGGGAGGGAGGGGAGGGGAGGGGAGGGGAGGGAGGGGAGGGGGAGGGGAGGGGAGGGGGAGGGGAGGGGAGGGGAGGGGAGGGGAGGGGAGGGAGGGGAGGGACTACATGTATATGACTAGCCACAAGCTCACAACTCATTAAGATGGCCGACCTGATAGTGTGGGTGTTGGTGTTGTTAATAGTGTCGATGATTGGTACGGCAGAGGTGTTAACACTACAAGAATTCAATACTATGATGAAACCATTTTTGTGCATGCAGCCCTATAATTCATGATAATTAATACTCATCTTTTTATTAATCACACCATGGAGGCTGATTATCTGGAGTTGCTTGTACTCTTAATCTCAATAGTAATGAAGGCTATGCAACTAATGGTAGCTTAGAGTAAAATTAGTAATTAATATGCGTTTTTATAAGTACACTGTATGGCAATACATAGCAATAGACAGATTTTATACATGTATCTGCAAATTGGTATGAACAATCTGTACAGTTTTTATAACTTTGTCCATACTGCAAACAAACTTTGTACATACTGCAAACGAAACAACCCACAAGCAATTTTTAAATTCCCTATATTTCTAGCACTGGTTCCAATCCTCCTACAATTGCTCCACCCCATGGAATTACTTTGTGTTCTTTCAACGATTGCAAGTATGCCACTTCAGATTATAAAAGGAGGTAAAAAGAAATCCAGGATTTGAGAAGAGACAACCACTAGGAAAAAAAACAACACAATTCTGCCACCATTAGCTAATGCAGATGCCTGATAGTCCATCCTTCATTAGCATGCAAACTATGAACCAGTTTTAGCTTCCTTGGACACAGCTCAGTTACAGGGTAGGGAGATTTGATTCATATAAGGTATTTCTGCAACATTTAACTTTTAAATTATCTGAAAATATCAGTGCAATAGCTTGATTTTAAGCCCCCATTTACAAAAGGAATTGTATCATATTAGTACCTGTCACTGTTGCAGGACTACTGCTCCCAGCACAGTTGATGGCCACCACTGAGACAGTGTAGACTGTGTTATTGGTCAGTCCAGTGAATGTGTACTGTGGTGCTCCGGTGGATGGGATGGGGACCAGTGTGTTGACACTGTCATTGATACTGACATTGTAGCTGGTAGCAGTGGGAACAGATGTCCAGGTCACTGTTAGGTGGCCTGAATAGGTGCTGATCAGTGATGTAATGGTTGGAGCACTTGGAGGAGCTAATAAAACAAAGTTATTACACAGTTGGATGAGTCACAAGTCTACATGTAAGCACTTCACACAACATCACTGTCCACTGTATGTACATACCACATGAGCTGTGACCATCTGCACATATTTATGAGGTCTTGTTCTCACAGGGATATACACTCCTATACCCAACCCACATATCCCACGATAGTGAGGGTAGCTGTGCACGACATATAACATAGCCAACATGGCATGCATACGAAACACATGTTTGTGCCCACACACATACGCACCAGACATGGACATACACACCAGACATGGCCGTATACTAGGGGCAATGGACCCACATCAGCTCAGAGCAACCAACATTACTTATGTGTGGAAAACTAAATGCAAACTCCAACTGAAAGTCACACACATTGCCAGTAATTGGGTGGTCTGGTCTGTGTAACTAGTGACATCACCTGATTCAGATGTATAGACTAGTTATCAGGAACATACAAAACTGAAACACCATACATGTAGAGCAGGAACACGTGCACAGTGACCTAGTCTGAATCTTCTCACTCTACAACCCATACACTGTAAATACCCTGCCTCATCATGTGGCCATGACACATGCCTACAACATACCACCAATCCCAAAATGAGAGCATTATGCTATGCCCAACCACGTATGGGGACTTGACATTAGCTCTGCGGGCTACTAATTTGAAGTATCTTGTTATCTATTACACTTGTAACAGTGTAGCTGTACAATAGAAGCCAAAATGTTGTGAATAAAATCGAACATTGATGAAATTATTACATGTACATGTAACACTCACATGGATAATATTCCTCAACCTACATCTATCTTATCAAGCGAAGGACATCATGTAACTTACTTGCCAGTTGTATGTTCAGTGTATCACTGCCAATGAGATCATCAGTAGTGCCAACTTTGCACGTGACTGTGGTTCCATTGAAATATTGAGGAGTAGGTATGGTGAGGACAGAGGTGTAGCATGTTCCACTGATGTTGGTCATTACAGCAGAGAGGTTACCACATGATACTGGTACTGTATTTAGTGTACCATAGCCACTTGCTGGTTGTGAGAGTGCGATTGTATTTGCAGGGGAACCAGCATAGGATGGGCACCGGAAGCCAGATCCTGTCCACCATGTGGTGATAGTATTGAAACTTGAGCTGAAGGCACATGTGTAGGTGATGATGCCTCCAGGACAGAGGAGTGTTCTCATTGGTGGGTAGTTGATGTTAAAGGATGGACAGCCAGCTGTATTGTACAGAACATGTCATATGTGTATTTATATTGAAGAGAAAATGGTATAATTACAATGCAATCAAATATGCTGTAAGTATTTTCGCTAGATCAGAGACAAGCTGAGGTGACTAAATAGCTCAATTTACCACCTTCAACTTAAATTCACTTCCCCAGATGGTTCAACTTATTACACCCATACACGTGACCATGGAAATATAATCACCAATAATGCTTCCATTAGTCAACTCATTAAGGCAGGACTTATAGTACTATATAATAATCATATAATTATCCAGCAAGCCGCCTAGGTCTGCCTGTAGCGTTGAGTAATCATACATTGATATGTCACGTATGATGTACAATGATTCGTGCAGACATCATATCCCGCTGTTTTATTCCTCTCAGAACGACAGCAACATATTAATAGGCCACCTGTAAACTATTCGCTATCCCAGTCGACGTACATGTACCTATGTTATTACAAATGTACATGCATGAACGAACGTAAGCACAATACACAGTACAAATACAACGCACAATGACAAGCCTAACACCTTTATAATAAACAGACCAGCCACAGTTCCAGGTGCCACGTTCTGCATGGAGTCTAGTAGACTGATGCGTGCAATTCTTGATATAGTTTGAAACTACTTGAGAAGTAATTACTTTTGCTTTGTCTATAACTAGTACTTTTCCTTTCATTGCAAACGCCATACTAAATAGTCGTTATGATAGTGATTATGGAGCGGCACAAGTTTCCTAGAGATACATGTACCGGTACATGTATATGAATCGAGGGCCATCAATGGAGCTCCATGCCCCACACCATTAGATGAGGTTTCTGTAGTGCAGCCTCACTAGGGTATGGTAGTATTGTATGTCCATTACAGCTTCAAAACCAACGTAGAAATTAGTGTAAAGACCAAAATGTTTCAAACCATATCGAGAAATTGCAATACATTGAGAGGAAATCTTTGCAATTTAAGTCGAAAATGTTTTGTAATTGTGCATGGCCAGCAATTGCGGACATGAATTATTTGAATTCCGTAATACGCGTAATAAAATTATTGTACATGGAGTCTATGGGTAATTTCTATCAATCGCGCACAGTTTAGTATCAAAGACTTGTAGTAAAGTTTATAAACCTAAGTATGATACAGGGACAAATAACACATCGTTTGTATATCTTCTGTTCTGTAAAAATGTGCCCCCATCAATTTCAAAACGGGGTTTTGTTTTACTGCATATACATTTAATGGCTGGCATACTTTTGATCACTATTTTCCCTTTCCTATTTTACCGCGTGGACGATCTATTGAAGATTATAAAGTGGATTCTGAAGCCAAAGCTATTTGCATATTTACATGTGCAAATAGCATATCTACCCCATGTGCACGTCTATTTCTAGATTCAAGTATGTGAATTCTAGTACCCCGTTCAAGCCATAAATTATTAATAATGAATTAAACGTCATAACGTTGCCCAAGCACTCCTCAAAGCCTTGCTTCTTGTACGATACATGTACTACTATACCACTACCCGGCCAACTCTCAGACATGGCAGCATACATGCACGACCCCGGTCGTGTGTCCGTGGAGTATATGTTGGAACGATGTTTCCTAGCTTGGTACGTTTTGGCTATATTGCTATAATATGAGTTAACACTCCGCAACAGCCATCACCAAACAGCGAGACTAGGTTTTTTTTTGACAGTATTTTACGCAAAGTATAGGTTATACGTTATAACTGAAAGCTATATGCAGCCTTCTCTGTGATCACGCGTGCGTAGGATTTTGATCGAAACACGAAGTGTGCAAGCAACTTCCCACCGCATGTACGATCCATATGAATAGGGAAGCCCTAGCTGCTAGAACGCCACAGTGCACCACACGCATCAACGCATAATTCCCACAAACGCGAAATCCAAGGCAACTCTTGCGCGATCGCGTGTCATAGGTTGTGCCTTCAAAGTTGTACCGCAATATCTCAGCGAAGAGTCTGAGACACGCTTGTTTATATGTGCCGATTGCGAGTCGATGGTGCATGGTTTCCTTCTCAGCACATACAACTCACTGCCCGGTGGTGGAGTCACCAAGATTACTGATATTATATATTTATGGTACAGCACGCCACCATTAAATCGTTGCTGATGCCTTAATTGAGCTGGAGTACCGACTCAAAATAGAGATGGTTATTCCGTATTACTGCCAGTTCTTACTTCGGCGGGTGAGTATTATTGTTAATCCGACCTCTGTTGTAGTACCTAAACCCTGCCAGGGGAGCTATGCCATTGCTATTACAAGTCGAGACAACCAACAATGACAACACTGGAAACACTGCAAACACTGGAAACACTGCAGACACTGGAAACACTGGAAACACTGGAAACACTGCAAACACTGGAGACTCTGCAAACACTGCATACTCTGAAAAACCTCGTATCTTCATGACACATGTAATTATTCATTAAGGGTCAAGGTTTAACACAAACCTTCTCTCCCTAACGGTATGTCCGAGCGCACGTTCACGCCGATGAAAGAAATATTCAAATGTATTGAACCAAGGGCACATTACTAGCAACGACACGCTCCTCCCACTCACACAGGCACCAATTTGCACTCTAAGGGCGCGCCCACCATTTGATGTTATTAAACATTATTGACTTCTAAATAATATTATTACGTAATAGCAATAGTAATTAATTTTGTTGTTGATTCTCCTGCTCGCAAAATGAAAGCGAAAAATAAAAAAATGCATTATTTATATTTTAAAAATTGATCCAACTGCGTTAACGTTTAAAAACAATCAAATGCTTTACATGAGTTTTCAATGTACAGAGTGACGTGTATGGATGTCCGAAATTGCTGGACATGCGGTCAATGGATAGAGTAAAAGCGGGAGATGCATCCAAACTGCATGCTCGAACATCCATGCACAGAACTGTCAGGTAGGTGCATGGTATCTTAGTCGATGTATGGGCACTAACTAGCTAAGCAGTTATAACTAGACGCTGATTGCCTCCAGCCTCTGTAACATGTTCTTTTGACTCTTTTTTTCGTAGTGACTCAAAAAATAGTCATGTCTATTTACAACTGAAACTTGCCTAACTGTAAAAGCTTGCTAGTTTTAATTACCCTCTAACTTTGTATTGGGTGCACACTGTGCATACAATCTGCTGGTTGCTTACGTTATGCACTGCAATCAGAATTTACTAGATGTGCAGGTCAGTGTGTTTTAATTTTTTGTACCAGAGATGAAAATGCCCCAGTTAGATTGTAGACAATGATGTTGCACGTTGTACATGCGTGTGCTTCATCGTGTGCCAAAGCGGATATAATAAAATCCGGAACTGGCCCATCCAAAAACTGAGAATTACAGTCAGGGTTGCCGAAAGTCAGGTCGGGGTCCGGCATGTGACCGGCCGGCCTGAAAGGCCCGGCCTGCCAGTTCGGCCTGCCAGGTCGGATAAATTGATGTTATTAATCAATTTATTAAAAATTCAGGCTAACCACAAAACATTATGATATTATTAAACAAATTCGTAGTTAACCACAAACGTAATTACCTCGCCAGTCGCTACGTTTAAAATTCATAGCTAAATTAACTCCCACATCACACATGCGTGTCTAAGAATGGCGAATTGTGATTCAGATTTGTGCTGCTCATCAACTCCCCCTGAGCTTCCCGCTAACACAGATATTTGGATTTATAATCCAGATGAACTCATAAGGTTCCCACAACGGCGATAGCTATAGACATCGCAAAATGATAACAAGTGGGTGGATCCCGGCCTGCCGGCCTGTCAGGTCACGGTCCGGCCTGCCAGGCCAAGCTAAATGACCTGGCAGGCCGACCTGGCCTTTGGCAACCCTGGAATTACTCTGCGAGAAGGATGGGCAGTGTGAATCTCGTAAGGTGCTACAATATATTATTTAACTGAATTTGGAAATATAATTATGCAAACAGTGTATGACAGTATGCATATTATGCATGAAATTTCTTATCACCTTTTTACAATTGCATATCTTCAATCATATTATCAATAAATAATTTTGACCAGGTAAACTGACTGAATGAATAATTATATTACAAAACCATAACACATGCAATAATTTTTTTTTGCAATAAATAGAATAACCATTATAGCACAGCTCCATTTAAGAAAAGGATTAGTTGTTGTGTTTGTGTGCTAATTTGCTTTGTAGAATGGAGCCACTAGCTTGTTAGAAATTAACACTTGCACGTGACTGAGCATTTCACCTCAAGCTCTACAGATGTGTTTTATCAATAAAATCAGAGACATGATGCCATCTATTTGCCTGATTCCTTTGCCCATCATGTGTTATTTCCATGCATAATATGACTAAATAGGATTGCGCAAGCTTCGTACTGGCAATGACTAAAATCTGACTCGGAAATTTAATTTACTCAAGCTAAACAGGTTGTAATGTTCTGAATAATTGTGACATCAGCTTGAATGAGAAGGTGCATTGTATCCATTGTATTAATGAGTTAGTACAAGTGACTTGCAGAATCAGCATCTATTGTGAAGCTGCTGCTGATGCTGCCGACCACAGTTATTTGAGCATACCTCAATGACTACACAATACTGAATCAATTTTGCTCTGTAATGAGTATACAGGGGAAATTGTAGTGGGGGATTGATTCATTGAAAGAAAAAAAAAACGTCTTGATTGCAAAAATGGTTACAGCATTCTTTTTATTTTTATCTTTTAAGGAACAAGAATTTATATTCGCACTATACTATTGCAGGACACTGTACATTCCATTAGCATGTTTGGAAAGAACACCATATCTTGATATTGTACTAATTAGAGTCTTGACTCACAGAATGACATTTCACAATTAATTAGGATATCATGCATGCACGGGATCTAGTGATAGGGCCAAAGGCGAGCATTGACAATCTCCCTACAATCCCCATACCCGGATAGCGATGGTGTTGTCACAGGTGTGGATAATGCGTGCTTTCGTTCTAAGTATGAGGACAAAATAGCCCGGTACGATTGCTTGTGCTATAAACAGAACAACACATGATTATCAACACTACAGGTAGACCAAACGATAGGCGGCTTGCTGGATAATTATACTTACCGTTCGCTCCACAAATGACACAGAGGCAGAGAGCACTCGACCACTGAAGAGGGGCCGGGGGGGGGGGGGGGGGGGGGGGGGGGACGCGATAAGTAATACAAAAGGTATACACTATAACAAAAGCTAGGCTGTACGTCCACTGCATTACTAATATGATACGAGATCGAGTGAATGGTTAAACCTTTGTTTATTTTCTCCATCCCTCGAACACTGGCGAACATTGGGAGTTAATAATACTTTTGCCAGTACTGTACTCCCAGTATTCATAGGTCGCAGTTACCTTACGATAGCTTTCCATCATTAGTAGCTTTTGTATCTAAGGTGCACAACTTTCAAATCTTCATTACATCTTGCCTTCATACTATGCATGCGGCATGCATATACATGCACGTGATTTGTGCATTTATTAAGTTTATTTTTGGTGTATGTTTGACCAAATGGGAAGTAAGATTGTTACAGTGATTGCCTAAATTGCTTGCAGTGTTTATACATCTTCTACAATACCTGATTAATATTATTCTACATGCTTGTATAGTATTGGACAATAAAAAGGGAAGGATGACCGGATGCAATTAGAACAAATGAGGATCAGCTGCATGGACATGCATGTATGACAATGAATGAACAGTTCTGTTACTTTGCACAGGACTGGCATTTCCATTGTAGTCTTTAGTCATGAACCGTGAAGGCACAGCACAACAAGCCATATGATACCACTCTGTGCATGAGGAACACTGGATCATTGGAGTGCCATCATTCATCATTCGGCAGACACAATAGATTGAGTAGGCTTCGATATTTGGATCACTGGGTCTACGAGACCCATGTGAAAGAAAAGGTGTCATACTCTGTTTCAAAGCAGTGAATGAGATGTGTTCTCATTTTAGCCTGATCATAGGTTATGCTTGCAGGGTCTTGAAGATGGGCAAGCGAGGTGGCAAATGCAATAGCAAACAACCCACAATCACTTTGTCCTTTCTGCTTTTGCACATCAATGTACTGTACTTCAATTTTGGGGCATGGAGATGGCATGAGCAATTAGTTTCTTTGTAGGTACCTATCATAAACATTTATGGTAGATTGTTGGCAGTTCATAGAAGATTCAGCTATCCAATGCAACTTATTAATGTTCAGTACTTGAACAAAACCTCCTTTTTGTATTTCCATCTGAAATCTAACTGCAAGTTGAGCAGATTGAAGACCTCTACAAATAGGGTTCTCCTTCTTTATCAAATACTGTGATGCATTAATAATAATAATAATAATAATAATAAAATAATATTTCTCAATGCATTGTACAGATAATGCACTGAAGAGGCAAGTAATGGCATGTGTAAATGCACTTATATACTTCCTATTTAAATGGATACAGTTTACAAAAGGGAGATAGATCTACAGTTCTGAGGCGACACATGAAGGTGATGATATTCTTTGCAGATACAACATGTTGTGGTAAAGAATTCCAAATAGGAACAACCCGAGATGAAAAAAAGTATAGCCGAAAATCATGGCAAGGTATGGTGACCGACTGGAGCCTGTATGAATTCCCACGAGTGGAATGAACGTTTGAAATGACTGTAAACATCTCAGCTGCATCAATATCCAAAAGCTTATTCACAATTTTGTAACACATTGTAAGGTCAAAATAGATACGACGATATTCTAATGATGACAAATTAAGATTTGCTAACCTGGATGCATAATCCATGCGAGGAAGCCTTGCACGTTTATAAATTTCTCGTGTGAAGTAACGCTGTACTCCTTCTATATGTTCAATATCTTTAAACAGCCAAGGATTCCAGACTGGAGTGTTGAATTCTAAAAGTGGCCTAACGTAGGTTTTAAATACACGTAATAGAATGCTGACATCACTAGTATGGAAACCTTTTAGAAGTAGAGAACATCTAGAATACGCTTTGGCCGTAATGGATGAGCAATGAATTCCAGGTTTAAAATCTGATGAAACATAAACACCAAGATCACGAATATAAGATACTTGCTCTAAGGTTATCCCACATAATGAGTATGATGTATCAGATATTTGCTTTCCAAAGGAGATGACATTGCATTTTTGAAAGGCAATGCTAAGTTGCCAATTAGATGCCCAATCACAAAATGCAGATAATGAACTTACAAATGGAGATGTATCCCCAGTAGAATGATGAAAATAAATTTTAGTATCATCAGCAAAGATTTAGCTTTAACAGGTGATGACAAACAATCTGGAAGGTCGTTAATATATATGAGAAAAAGAAGTGGACCTAAGACAGAACCCTGAGGAACGCCACTAATGACAGGTAGTGGGGTCGACAAATTTGAACCTATGTAGACATGTTGATATCGATTACTAAGAAATGACTTTATCCAAGCAAGCAGATGAGAATGGAAACCGTAAGATTCTAACTTTAGTAGAAGCTTTTGATGCGAGACGGAATCAAATGCCTTAGCAAAATCTATATAAACTGCATCAACCTGCATCTTAGCATCAGATAGCAATGACATTTCATTTAATGTTACTAAAAGTTGAGTACAAGTAGACCTTTTGGGTAGAAAACCATGCTGATCTTTTGATAACAGACCATTTACCCTGAGGAAATGAACCATTGATTCAGAAATAATAGATTCCATCACTTTACAACATATGCTGGTCATAGAAACAGGGCGATAGTTACTAGGAAGTTGACGAGCACCCTTTTTAAAAATTGGACACACATAACCGACTTTCCAAACAGCAGGTAAGATACTGCTTTCCATAGACATAGTAAACAGACAACTTAGAGGGAATGCTATTGCGGGAGCAATAGACTTCAGAAAAAATGCCGGAAAACCATCAGGAGTTTTAGAGCATTTGTTTGGTAGGTTCCTAAGAGATCTCAACACTTTGTCATAAGTAAAACTAATGATATTTAGAGACTTTGTACTTTGTATACGAAGAGGAAAATGTTGGGGTTTGCCATTGTCTTTAGTAAAAACAGAAACAAAGTATTTATTGAGAAGTTCACATTTGTCACAATCTTCAATAGCCAAAGTACCATCATCACTCAATAGTGGAGGTATACCCACACTATTATTAAGTTTGGAGTTAGCATAGGCATAAAATCTAGATATGTTCTTGCTTTTAGCAATATCAAGCTCCCTTAAAGAGTAATAAGACTTGACTGCATCATCGTATTGTTTAGCATACTGTCGATATATCAGCTTATTCTTGGGGTACCAGTATTTTTCTTTAGAAGTAAGGAACGAATGTGCTTTGGAACAGAAGATTTCCTAGGATGAATACGAGAAAGGGGTACAAATTGAGAGACTGAATACTCCAAAACTTGTGATATTTTAGTCCAGAATTCATCTGCATTTAGACTGGTATTGTAAAGTAATAACCAATCAACACCTGATAGATACGATATAAGAGAAGGGTAGTCAGCATGTCTAAAGTCTCGAAAACAAGGACTATGATTGGGTTTAGGTATACCAGGACAAAGGATTGAGAAGTCCACTGCGCTATGATCACAGGTACTGGAGAAAGGCTCAACAACTGCTAAGTCATGGATTAAACATGGGTTCGAAGCAAAGACAAGGTCAATACAATTTGGGCCATGTGTAGGACAATCAACAACTTGTGTAAGACCATTCTGAAGCGTGCAGGTTACAAAATTGTTCTGTGCAATTGAACCATGGCCTGATGGAATCTTCCAGTTAATATGAGGATAATTGAAGTCACCAACATAAAACACACACCCTTTGGTATATGTATTTAAAAGGGAACAAATACAAGCAGTGTGGCCAACATCATATGCCAAAGAAGGTGGGTTATAAATACATACACAGCGAATACATGGATAACCACTAACCAAGAGATCAAGAACAATACATTCCAGTGATAAGAATACAGGGTCAAGATCAACAAAAACAGCCTTTAATGAGTTTTTCACAAATATTGCAACACCACCATATCCACCACCTCTATCTTTTCTGAAAATATTATACACATAATTGGGCAGTAAAAGAGAATCAGGAAAATCAGAATGCAGCCAAGTTTCGGTAACAAAGATAATAATGTCATCATCTATCCAGCTATTACAAGGCAAGATGTCTTTATGCCATTTTGTGAGTACAATCCCACAGCAGTTAAGCCAAACATTGCTCTGTGAAAAGGATGTAGAACCAGCATCAAATTCGTCACAATCTATGTCAACCTCATATGTTGTTGCTTTCTAGTTGTTAATGCAGGTCCAGATGCCAAAGTGATGTGCAAGAGAAGCCAGCAGTTTTGCATTTGCATGTTCTCTTGCTATGACATCTATTTCTGCATTTACAATCTGGCGAGGTGATAAATAAGAATGCAATTTACTGGAATATGCATGATTAAAGTCATATACACTAAAGTAAAATTATCTATACATCACATAAAGAGGATTTAATACAAAGAGTGGGTCCAAAAAAGGGAGGGGGTTGCAACTCCTCCTCCCTCATCATAGTCCTTTTTACAATAGTTTTCTACATTGCCATTCTCCTTTACTACCCTATCCACAGCAACTTCACTATACTCCCCTCTGCTAGCCTCCTCTTTGGCACATGTGTCATCTCTTTCCTCTGAATGAAACATCCAGTAAAACCACTGACTGGGAGGCTGCCCAAACACCAACTCATATGGCGTGTGCTTTGTGGATTCATGAACTTGAGGATTGACTGTGTCTAAACATTCTCATGAATTTATATTAACATATCGTTTGGTAAATGTTCCAACTTACAGACGATGTGGGGCAGCCATCTTGTCTAGGGAGGTGACTTGGATCCACCTTCTGCAATTTTAGCACTTAACATTCGCTCTAAGGTATAGTGAGCCTGTTCTACTAAGCCTTGAGATTGAGGATGACGTGGTGGTCGACCACTCACAAGTTGGACACTTCCAGGCCAAGAGCCACCACCTCTTCAATGAACTTGTTAACAAATTCTCTACCGTTGTCACTCTGTATAATACTAGGTAAGCCGATAAATGGGAACACCCATTTTTCTAGGGCACTGGTCACCTCCTTAGCTGACCTTTGTGCCAAGGGGAATGCAAAAGTGAATTTTGACCAATGGTCAACTATGTGTAGTATCCACTATGAGGCAAATGCCTCATATCAATTAGATCAATCTATATGCGATACGTGCATATGTGTTATGTAATGCAGCATTATCACATAAAATACCTGTACTCGAGAAAACAACCCATTTGCAATTATGGGCCGAAGATTTGGCTTTGAGGCATTCTGAGACTGCAAGTGACACACAGCTTTATATAGTGTTCAACCACACTTCTTGGAAGATATGAATATAAACTCTGAATCTGCATGTATAAATGATAAAATGCTAGTTAATAGCTACATACAAAGCGCCGCTTGAAATACCCTTGCATACGTCTTCTTTGTTCCTGCATGCAAACAATCCTTGCTATGAAACTGTTCCAAAAATTCTTCAGCAATTGCAACTCTTCTATGCCCCTTCAACATCGTTTGGTCATTGCCATTCTATATAACACGAGTACAACTTACTGACACTATTGCTCAATTACATATGTCGAGGGGGGGGGAGGGGGAGGGGGGGGGGGGGGCAAGAAAAAAAGTGGAAGACACCATCGTGAAAGGATTAGTACCGATTCTTTTCTTTCCCAGAAACAACCAGGACGTCTCTTATTCCAACCGATTGCAAGTCCACCAACGCAAAGCCGCTCTTTTGACGAAGTGACGAAAGGCGCCATCAGCATCTGGAGTACCTTTGAGATGGTTAAAGATTCTTTGCGCCACTACCTTTTTGATCACCGCGCTTCTGGTACGTTTTCCACCAACAGGAAAAGAGGAGTCAATATATTCTTGAAACGACATCTTGATCGAGTCTTTCTCCATCTCAACGAGTTCACACATTCATACGAACATGCGCATTATGGCATGCCGGGTTGAACAACCGGCCAACCGGTTAATCAACCAGTTGGCCGGTTAATCAACGGGCTACGTATTGAACATCCGTGCGGAACATATATTTTCCTTTAAAAATTACTTCCGAACTGTAAACCGGCGCTATCCACGTCCTATTTTCTACAGTTCCTACTACACCATTTCTCTACGGTAAATACTTTTTGGGGTCTTGCACTTGCTTTGTGTCAGCATTGCAACGTCCGATACTCCACAGGGTTTGAACCCGTCATAACTTTCGGCAGGAGTAATCAAATCGCTTCAAATTCGTTTTGTAGGTAGAGGGGTCCTATTATACCTTCATTTGTTCTGTTCATTACTTGTTACTCGTTACGGAAATAAAGATGTGCAAAGTTAATGTAGATTTCTCGCTCGATTTGCGCCATTAATTGCAGGCAACCCGGTTTCATTCACATGAATATTTAATCACTTCCTTGTCCCGCCCATTTTCTCCGTCTTAAACTAAGCTATAGCCGTTCGCAACTTGGAGTATATTTTGATCCCAACATTTTGTCGTGAACTGTTTTTAAAATAAATAGTTGGGATCGTTTTGGACCTAACGCATGTTTTTTCAAGATTTCAAATATTCTAGAAGTCTGAATGTCCTCTACACATTGCTTCTTATGCACTGACAATTGGAGTATCTGTCATGGGAGTTTTAACGCTAGCTCTGAATTTTTAATTAGCCATACATTTCGACGCAAGCGTAACATTTCTATTGCGCGTACTGGAAATGTTATTATGTATCACTAGGTCCCTTTTCGCGAAAGGATTCCAATTATTGTGTAGTTTTATCTTTAAATTGGCTACAGTAAGTTGGCAGTTTATCAAGGTATAATCTTGTAGTAGCATTAAGTTAGCTTTGGCTTTTTATCTACTGCTGAGTTAGCATAGATACACAAGCAGTCTCGTTCCTTGACTCAATATGTCACTGCAGCAGCGGATGGATTGCATCACTAGGAGACATGCAACGATGTCAACACACTGGTCCCCATCCCATCCACCGGAGCACCACAGTACACATTCACGGGACTGACCAAAAACACAGTCTACACTGTCTCAGTGGTGGCCATCAACTGTGGTGGGAGCAGTAGTCCTGCAACAATGACTGTACTCGCCGTGTAAACCGTGCTCCGTGCTATGGATGAGGTGTTCAGTAGGTGGAGCATGACTTCATTCCCACTTGCAAGTGAGGTGCTCACTCCTGTCAATGTGGACATTCTTGGAGCACATATAGGGACTGATCCAGGATTTTGAAAATGGGAGGGGGGGGGGGGGGGGGGGGGGGTCCATTATCTAATCTAAAGTTGGTGGCCCAGGGCCTTTGCTCCTTATCCTACCATCATGATGTCACCACTGCCTTCGTTGCCCTACTGTCTTCCTCGAGCTTTGGTAGTGCATTTGACACTTGCCTTATTAGTTGAAATGGCATATTGGCCTTCCACGTCTCCTCATCACAGCTGAGTCTTCTCTGACCCCACCCATCTCAGGTTGGACACATCTGGTAGGACTTTGTGTCCACTAGCTCTGTCCTGATAGTGCCCTCGATCCATTTGGTCACCATGCAGTGACCTGCAGGCATGGATGAGGTACCAGGAGACCTGCCAACTCTCACGCATTTCGCGGGAGACTCACGCATTTACAGCCACTCTCGCGCACTCCCGCTAGTCATGTCCATTCTCACGCATAGTCTCCCGGTATCCGTCTACGTCTTTTGACTCCGCAGAAATATACATTGAACATAATACAACTAGTATTTCAGCTGCTGATGGCATATTCACCAAACTGGATAAAGCTTGACCAAGCATAGCCTACTGTGGTCAAGGTGTGCAGGCTTTTCTGTTGACAACACAAGTGTAAATGTGGGCAAGAGAGATTCAATAACGACAAGAGTCTTGGAGAGAAATAAATCTATTTACATGTACATGTACTTTATGAGTTGCCCATGTCACATTATTCATAACTATGCTAGCCATAGCAGCAAGGCAGTTGTGAAAGCCATAAAATGTGATGTGGGAGATATGGCTGTTGATGTCTTCTTTTGGTTTGATTATTCAACAAAGAGAAAGAATCTGTTACTGAATACTGTCAGTTTTGTAATAGAGTACAAAAGATAATAAAAAACATGAGTGTCTGTTGGTTGAATCTTGAGACTGTAGTTCAACGTCTTTTGAAGCAGTATGAAGCACTTAAGTCTTATTTTGAGTCAAAAGAAGAAAGTGATCAAGACAGATTAGCTAGGTTGAAAAAGAGGTTTTCTGACCCTATGACAGAGGTGTATTTGTTGTTCTATCAGGCCATTCTAACTGTGTTTACTAGTGTAAACTTGATGCTTCAGAGGACTGCACTTATGATCAATCTGGTAAGAGGCTTTCTATTCTCCCTGGTTAGAAACACAATGGGAAAGTTCATTAGACCTGAATTGCTGACAGTGTCAGATGAAGAACTGGTCCAGATAGATTTTTCAAATCCAGAGAATCAAACTTGAAGCGAATAAATTGTTTATTGGCTTTAGTACTAAAAAGGTCTTGAATAGGCTGGCTGCTGATACAGTTGAACAGAGGCAAATAAAACAATTCTATGCAGGTGTTGGAGATTTCTATCTGGTAGCTGTATCATACATGCTCAAAGATTTCCCTCTGGGGCATGAAGTTCTGTACTATGCTTCTTTCTGCAACTTTGAATTAAGAATGGAAGCAGACATTTCATCTATAGAATTCTTCATCAAGAGGTATCCTGTGTTTTTTGCAAGCCTGAACTTGGATTAGCTAAATGAATTTGTTGTATACAAAACATCTCCTGCTTTAACAGTCTTGAAGTCAGCAACCATTACAGAAACACAGGGTCAGGATTTCCTCAGAATGGATGCTGTCTGGGATCACCTCTCAAAGGAGAAAGATGCCTCAGGAAATTTCAAATTCCCTATCATTTCTAAAGTTGCCAAATTAGTTCTGACTATTCCACATACTAATGCAGATGCAGAAAGGGTGTTTATTGGCAAGAACAAAGTGAAGAGCAAGTCAGATCTGGCACTTGAGGGTACTCTGTCATCTTTAACAACCTGTGAAGTCAATCAGTTCTTTGATGAGCCCTGTTACCAGTTTGAACCAAGCACAGAAATGCTTGATAAAGCAAAGAAAGCTACTTTACTCTACAAACAAGCTCATCAGTGACATATAATTATGATAACTAGCTGCCTGCTAGGTATGATTTTTTTTTACATTTCATCTTCATAAAAGCAACACAAATATAAATATACAGGGATACACTATTGAAATTTCATGCTACTTGATTGCATGTGAAAAAATATAACTTTCATATCAGTGAAATTTTTTTGTTCTGTCTTCGTTTAACCATAGAGTTGAAGGATTAGAAACCGTGCACATAGACTTGTGTGATGACTCCGATGTGTTAACATGCTTGTTGTACATCAACTGTATTTTTGAAATTAAGAGGCCTTTTAATCATCGATCATCTGTGATAGAGTAGTGTGTGGCTATGTTAATGTATTGAGTTCCAAAGCGGAAAGTTTATCATCTTTGATGCTCATGCCATTACAACCCTAAAATTGCCCATTCTCCCGCTAAATCATGCCCAAGCTCAAGCAAACTATCAAAGCACAGTTGGCAGGTCTGTGCCAGCCACCCTATGATGGCCTCTTGATAGGTCTGTTGTGATTGTAATCTCTGGTGATCGAGACCACCAGATGGCCCCTGTCTGGGAAGATTGATGGCAGATCTTTGTGGGAGCCTTCTTCCCCAGCAAACAGAGCCCACATCCAATCAGAGCCCACCTCCAATCAGAGCCCACCCCCATCAGAGCCCACCTCCCATCAGAGTCCACCTCCCATCAGAGCCCACCTCCAATCAGAGCCCACCTCCAATCAGAGCCCACCTCCCACCCAAGCCCACCCCCATCTGAGCCCACCTCCCACCAGAGCCCACCCCCATCAGAACACTTCCCACCAGAGCCCACCCCATCAGAGCCCACCTCCCATCAGAGCCCACCTCCATCAGAGCCCACCTCCCACCAGAGCCCACCCCCATCAGAGCCCACCTCTAATCAGAGCCACCTCCCATCAGAGCCCACCTCCAATCAGTGCCCACCTCGGCACCTCCCATCAGAGCCTACATCCAATCAGAGCCCACCTCCAATCAGAGCCCACCTCCTATCAGAGCCCACCTCCATCAGAGCCCACCTCCAATCAGAGCCAATCTCCAATCAGAGCCCACCTCTAATCAGAGCCCACCTCCAATCAGAGTCCACCTCCAATCAGAGCCCACCTCCAATCACAGCCCACCTCCAATCAGAGCCCACCTCCAATCAGAACCTCCAATCAGACCTCACCTCCAATCAGAGCCCACTTCCCATCAGAGCCCACCTCCCATCAGAGCCCACCTCCAATCAGAGCCCACCTCCAATCACAGCCCACCTCCCCATCAGAGCCCACTCCTCATGTAGCCGCAGCCGGCTGTCAGTGGTCCCTATGGTGGTTGGGCTTGCACCTGAGCGCAGATGTGCTAATGACTGGATGGGACAAACCAGCTGCTCTGGAGATCATTGTTACATCACCACTCACCCCCCTGCCATCCTGGATGGATCATGGCAAATGGCTGGTGCCAGCAGCCCTGCCAGCAGAAAGCTCCAATCTATTGGACCAAAATGCAAGAGTTGGACCTTCATTCCAATGACTGTGGAGACATACTGCAATTGGGGCATGAGGACCATGACTAGGCTGGCATCCCACCTGGCGGATATTCAGTCCTCGCCTAAGCCAGTAGCTGCGGTCGGCAGGCATAGTTGACCGATCAACGGCCAGAACCATCCTTGCAAAGGGGCTCCTACCCTTTTTATCACAGGTTTTAATGTACTCAATTCGTGCATTTTATTGTGTCAATAGTAATAATGAAAGACAGGCTAGAATAATGTTTTTTTTTTAAGTAAATGTACGCTTACAATTAAATATTTTTTATAGGATGTGCTGATCCAGCTGGGATCAGTGCATAATAATCACACCATCATCTATTCGTTTAAATAGTTGGGCAGTTGTTCAGCATGATTGATTGAACTCCTTTTTTTTCATTCTGCTTCTAGCACTCCATACACTAAGGGCTGGTAGCAGGATTCACAAAATGTACTAGGTTGTGGTTTACTTGCAGCATGTGGTGTCTATCTTGTCACTATAAGTTGCCCGTGATAAGGATGCACTAATGTTGCACAAACAAAATAAAAACGCCTCTGCAATACATACTGCGGCCATAGAAAAGACCAATAATTAGTGATGTGGCCAAGCGATGGCTTGGATATGATTGTTTGTTTACATTCCACGGTGTACACTTGGTTTGCCACACCTAATACGCATGTGGTATGCGGTCTGAGAACATGAATCCTTTGCACCCCCTCTGGAACATGACAAATCTTTTGCATTCCCTCTGGAACATGACAAATCTTTTGCACCCCCTCTGGAACCTGAGCATCCCTTCTGGAGCATAAGTGTATTGCAGCTGAATAACCGTAAGGATCGAGTGGAGTTGCCATCACACACCGCGGTCAACAATTTTTTTTTTTACATGTAACTGCACTTAGCTGCACTGTGCCCTACTGGCCAGAACCCTCTTCATTAATAATATTAAAAACACTACAATCTCGCCTATTCCTCCAATCATCCTGCCTCAATCGGCTATATGTGATCTGTGTGAGTGATGTAAACACGCTGTTTTGCACAATTATGATTGCTTCCTCATGTCAGGTGTTCCATATACATGTAGATGTTGACAATCTATTAATACGTTAGTGAAACCTGCGTGATTAATTTCATAAGAGGTTGTAAATACAGTACATGCATGTATTACTTTTTTTGCCAAGTGACATTACGCCTCCGACCAATATCGGTCACAACTCAGAATGCAGATATCACTTTTTGGCTGTTTGCTTATACTGCCCAGCATCGTGAATGGTAAGCTTGTAGCTGTCATTTGCATGATTAGTCAGATTTCTATGTACGCGTTAGTGCATACATTTATCCTGCTAAAATATGTGTGTCCACACCAGTCAGCGCGTACGCGCCTGACCCATAAGTGTACGTGCATCATATACCTGTATGCACCTCTACGAACGTTCGATGTTCTAAGACGGCTGCGCTTGCCGGCTGTAACTGGCCGTGCTTTTTAATGCTTTTGTCATAGCGATCTTTAGGGCTAAATTGTTAATATTGCTGTAGTTTACATTAATAATAAAAGATCTATGCAACTATCTATTTTAAGTGATATGTGCTGGACATTGGAATGAACAAAATACATAATACTTCATATTTATAATAATTATGGTGCTATGTACCATAGATCAAATGCCTGTGAATACAATGTCAGCACTGTGAAGATTGTGAATTCAATTCCCCAACTACAGCAACCTATCCGTATTGGAAGCAAATGTTTTATCTTCGAGGTGGATACAGGTGCCGGAGACAACTTTTGCTCCAAAGACATATGGACAGAATTGGGGAAGCCGGCCCTTGGCAAGGCCCACGGACATTATGAAGTGGCAAATGGGCAAACATTACCTACCTTATAGGTGCCTTCAAGACCTCAGTAAATCTTGAGGGAGTAAAAGATTCAAGGGAATGTCCTTTGGGGTTTATAGTCACAGAAACACCAAACCTGAACTTACTAGGACGGGATGCAATCGTCAGGTTGGGAGTAGACATTCCTGCTTTAATGGGAATGGCGCCGTCAATGTCACAGGGTAACTGCAACACTGTTAAGCCCATCTCAGAGCCTCAAACAAGACATGGCTCTTCAACAAGCTTGCCGTCGATTGTGTGAGGAATTCCCAGACCTTTTCAAAGCAGAATTGGGGTGCCTGAAAGATTTTGAGTTAGAAGTGAAGTTCAAGCCAGATGCACAGCCGTTTTCAAGAAGCCTCGGTTAGTCCCATTTGCCATACAGGATGAACTGAACCAAGCCTATGATGTGGGCATAGCCAAAGGTGTTTGGAAGCCGGTACAGTTCAATGCACATGGTACTCCTGTTGTTCCCATTCGAAAGCCAGGCCATTCAAATCAGTCCAAGACAAAGATCCGTGTCTGTGAAGATTATTCGGTTACGGTTAACACACAACTGGAACCACACCGACATCCTTTGCCGATTCCTGAGGACCTCATAAGAAAGCTAGGAGGAGGTTATGGTTTTACGAAGGTTGATCTGGCAGATGCATTCAATCAGATATAGTTGGGTCCAGAGAGTCAAAAGAGGCTGGCGCTCAGTACACACAGGGGAGTACTGCTGCAACTCAGACTACCTTTTGGCATTAGTTCAGCACCTGGATACTTCCAAGAGATCATAGACCAGTTAACCAGTGACCTCAACGGAGTGGCAACCTTCATAGATGATATACTGGTCAGTGGCATGACAGCTTCAGAGCACCTCCAGAATCTTAGGGCACTACTTAAGCGTCTTCAGGAGAGAGGTCTTCGTTGTCGGTTGGAAAAATGCTCATTCGCTCAACCTTCAATTGATTATCTGGGTTACACAATGGTATTGTGAAAGAACCAAAGGTGAATGCCGTTAGGATGATGCCACCACCCACAGACAGTGCTGGTTTGCATTCATTCTTAGGGTCTGTCCAGTTCTACAGTAAATTTCTACCTGATTTGGCCACAGTCACAGAACCATTGCACAACCTTACTAGGAAGAATGTTCAGTGGAAGTGGGGTGCTGAGGAACAGTCAGCTTTTCAAAAGCTTACTCAGCATGGACATGGTCCTGGCTCAACTCTCCCAATTGAAATTTCATGTGATGCTTCGGAAGTTGGCCTGGGAGTGGTTCTGTTTCATCGCTATCAGGACGGAAGTGAGTGGCCCATTGCAAATGCTTCAAAGACCTGAACGGAGACCCAGCGTCATTACAGCCAAATTCAAAAGGAAGCGCTGGCAATAGTTTTTGCACTAAACAAGTTCCATCAATTTCTCTATGGACGGAAGTTCATCTTAGTCACTGACCATAAACCATTGTTAGCACTATTTGGACCCAGCAAGGCCACTCCTGCTTTAGCCGCTAACAAACTGGCACGATGAGCACTCATGCTCAGTCAATACGACTACAGCATAGAGTATCGAAGGACATCCGAACACGGAAATGCCGATGCACTCAGTCGTTTGCCTGTGGGACCCGATACCGATTTTGACAGTGAAGAGGAGGATGCAGATGTGGACACAGTGTGCACCATAAGGACCATCAGTCTTCAACTGAACCCTACAGACCAAGGGGTGTTGGAAAAGGAGTCTGCTAAGGACCCTGTAATTGCCAACGTCATACGATACACAAGGGAAGGTTGGCCTCCAAAGGCCAGTTCTGGGGAGATACAAAGAGACTATTCCATTGAAGATTTCCGAAAATTATCTGACTCACTCTTGGCAGCACATGGGTGCCTCTTGTACGGGTCCAGGGTCGTTATACCACCCTCACTGCAACGTCAAGTGCTCCAGCTTCTGCACTTAGGCCATTTTAGCATACAGCGCATGAAGCAATTGGCCCGAACAGTAGTCTACTGGCCCAAGCTTGGTTCGGACATTGTGGACCAATGCCGTCAATGCCCCACATGTGCTGAAAATCAGAAACTGCCAGCCAAAGGTCCCAAACCATCCTTGGATGCTCCTAGAGAAGCCGTGGAGTAGGGTACATATTGACCATGCCATCAACTTCTTAGGAACAAATTGGCTACTCATCACAGATGCATATTCCAAGTACCCATGTATACATTCAACCACCTCTACCTCAACAAAACCACCGCAGATTTGCTGGAAATTGACTTCGCCCATTTCGGTTACCCTCATACCTTAGTGACAGACAATGCCACTACTTTCACCTCAGAAAAGTTTCAAGTTTGGTGCCATGAAAGGGGAATAACGCACCTGACTGGAGCACCCTATCATCCAGCAACTAATGGAGCTGCAGAGCGTCTGGTGCAGACATTTAAACACGCCATCTTCACTTACACCACAGAGGGGGCTGCAAGAATTCCTTATGCAGTTTCGTCGGACACCACTCTCATCTGGTTATTCACCTAGTGAATTGCTAAATGGATGGCAGATCAGATCCAAGATAGACCCTCTCCTGCCTTCACCTGCACACATCGCCCTGGGAAAACAGGCCAGAGAGGCCACTAAGTCCCAGTCAAAAGAGGACAACAGTGCACCTTCAGTAAACAAGTGACATAGTCATTCCCAGTAGCAGCTCTTTGTTATGCACTCTACTATGGGCCAAGGACCCGAGATGGGTTCCAGCCATCGTCATTAAGGTTTTTGGTCCCCGTTCCGTAAATGTGAGAGTATTCCCAAAGGGTCTCATATGGAGATGCCATATCGAACAACTTTGACCCAGATATGGTGCCCAGGAAGACGTAGACCCAGGTGAAACCCCAACAGTATCTCAACACTCCCCTCAACCTGTTCTCCCTGAGGAACCAACACAAGGGACGCCACAAGACCAATCAGTTGCAGAAACTCAACCCAAGAAAACGTATCGCAACCCCCGCTCCCCTATTGGTGATGAGTAGGGCCCTAGTAACCCCAGGAGATCACAACGACTCAAGGGAACACACACCTAGAAAGATCGCCCTTCGGGTCAGACAACCTCAGAGCTGGAAGGGAGGTGTTATTGCATGTTATGTCATGTGTGAACATTGTTAATGAAAGGGAGTTCTAGAACATTCTATATATAGATAGGGGGAACACGTGTTCGATTCATTGACAGAGTGTCATTTACAGTTCCTTGTGAACCGTTCATTCTATTCGTGCGTGCTCGAGGGAAAACACAACAATCATCCTCATCATTATCAGTATCATGACCATCTTGAAAATTTGACTACATGAAAATGTGTGTGTAATGGCGATAACCAAAAGAGAAGGAAGATTATTTATGAAAAATGTATCGTGTAAACCTTGACGTTTCCATGCACCAGTGGGATAGGCTATGCATGGGAAGGCCATAGGTATCCAGTCTAGGAAAAAAGATGCCCTACATGCACACTGTAATGCATGGTCACCTGTTTATACTGTACATTCCTCGCCCCTCACCTTCAATGTACAGGTTCACTTTAGTCTGTCCAGATGAATGTCCTTCAGTAATTGGTTCCCTGGCTGAAGACAGTCAAGCTAATGGAGGACAACTTCACTTCTTCCTCATACTCTGCCTACAGACAAGAATAACGCAAAATCAGGAAGACAATATTTAATAGCACCAGGTGATAAAAGCACTGTCAGATAAATGGTATTATTATAATGTCCGAATCAGCCTCTATACCGCCCATGTATATGAGTAATTATGGTCGTGATGCTGTCTATCTTTGCAATACAGTGTACATTGGAAATGAGCTAATTGGAGTCCTTGCTTCTGAAAACAGCCGCTGTTGAGAATAATGCATATAACACTGCACTTATCAGTACATGTTTTTAATGTTTTGGGGGATCGACGAGGACATTATTCTTAGAATTAATGTTCCCCAGGGGAGAGAGACTGCAAACCAGAGGAGCCTGAGCATTGTATTTCTACATGTATCTGTGTTGTAAGTCGCCAAAAAGTAAACTTAGTTGACGATCGATGTTATTGAATCATTTGCTAGCAACAAAGCTTACAAAGCTTGCAAAGCTCTTGATAATTAGCTGTAACATAACACTTTTGAGCTGCATGTATGCTTTTTAATGAGGGTCCCTTAATTCACACAATTTTATATCTCATAACGAGGCACATGCATATGGGCCCAGGTTTTTTTTCTTTCTACTTCATGAAAGACATAACAACCAACAAACATGTTTATATGAACATTTTAGTCACAACACAATATATCCATTACTTGTACAATGTGCATTGTGTGTGATTGCAGTATGGGTAGTAAAGTACTCTTATCAGAACTGCACAACTGATACAACAGATTGCACATAAAACAATTGTCATTGCATAGCCAAGACCTGCTAAGCTACTGGTTGTAACAGGTTCTGGTTAACATCCTATTTATAACATGCCCCTAGCTAATGCATCTCCCCTTCAAACTGGTAATGCTCTAATCGTCTGATGATACACATCCATACCACACTTTCTATCCTACAGGATGCAGTGATTCAATGGGCTGGCATGATGATGATGATGTGTATAAAACTGGATTCTGAGTTGCTGATACTTTTTTTATGAGCTCAGCAGAATTAGGAAGTTGAGCATCAGATCACTTGGAGAACTGGAATGGTGGTTTTGATAGTGCCCTTGATCCACTTGGTCACCTGGGGAGATGCAATTATACAACACAGCCACCTGTGAGATGTGATCATTAACTACTGAAGGTGGAGAAGGGTTCACAAAATCTAGGGTGTGGTTTACTTGCAGTGCTGTGCAACATGCATTTTCCTTGCCACTATTGGACATAAGCTGCTCACTAATAAGAATGCACTACTATGCCAGGCAATGCGTGTGCTCTGATATAAAGGGGAGGAGGGTATTGACATCTCTGGTGTCCAATACATGCATGTACACCATGGCAGGATGGTAAGGTCCATCAATCCAACTTCCTGCTGGGGACATCTTCACAGCGCAACTGGACTGGTGTGTTCATCTGAAATGTTTACCAATAAATGTAAGTATAATACTTTCTGCTTGTGCATGAAGTGACTCACACTTTCATTCTGGGCCAGGCCATTGCATTGATCACTTTAATGGAACATATCTCTCAGAGCTAGTGGTGGTATTCTCCCCAATCTGGTGCTCTCTAGCCTTTGACAAAGAAACGATCAGCTCTAATAGAAATCCTCGCTTTGCATTTTACATCTTGTTTAGAACACTCATATTTGTTGCAGATGAAGAATAATTGCAATCACTCCTTGTTCTAAAACAATTGCTACAATCTCTAATCTCATAGTATTTGTTCATTCATACACACAAAACAATAAACAAAAAAATGCAACAAAACCGACAATCATGTCCTAATAAAAAGTACAGTTAAGGAAGCACCATGCCAAAACATTTATATCCATATCTGTACAATTGTTCACAGTAAAGCTGGCTTTGCATGGTGTTTATTGACATGATGTGCCAATGAACACGTTTGTACACCTAAACACAACTGCCGTCCACCCTTGAACATCATCTATCCACCAATCAGAACACACCTTTGTCCTGGAGGCACCATCACTTACACATGTGCCTTCAGTTCAGATTATTATCACACATCGGACAGGATCTTGCTTCCAGTGCTCCCCACTCGTGGTTTTCCTGTAAACACAATCACACTCTCACAATCAGCAGGCGCTTCACTCAATACAGTACCAGGATCATGTGGTAACCTCTCTGCTGTGATGACCAACATCAGTGGAACATGCTACACCTCTGTCCTCGCCATATCTACTCCTCAATATTGAAATGGTATCACAGACAAGTGCAGAGATGGCTTTACTGGTACTCTCATTGGCAGTGATACACTGAACATACAACTGGCATGTAAATATAGTTACAATACACATTTATGGTACAGTGCAGCTATAAAGCTAAACATATGTTAGCATTATTTGGAGTAAGAAAGGGTTTAATTCTCACTGCCATGAGTTCATAGATAGTGAAAGACATGTGTCTATTAGCCTCCTCCATACGTTCTAAAGGTTACATCACTGATCACTGACCAGTGTCAATATCAATGACAGTATCAACACAGGATACGCATATACAAGTGCACATTAAATGGACTGACCAATAACACAGTCTACACTGTCTCAGTGGTGGCCATCAACTGTGCTGGGAGCAGTTTACATGAAGTATCCAATAAATGAAATGTTGTGCCCTGCCATTTTAGATGGTGATGTGTCAACATTAGAATGGAGTTTTTTTTACACTCCCCACACTCTTGGAAGGAAGGGGCATGCAGTGCCAACCAAGTTCTCTACATTTGGTGTCATTTCCATGGTGTTTTAAGATTCTGCCAGCTTGGCAGCTGCACCAACAAACACCCCCAATTCAGAAATTATTGTAGAGCTAAGCAAAGAGGTTACTGTGTTGTCAAAAGCTGCAGTTCCTCGAATCTCCTGACTAACATGTCTGCTCATCTGTACCTAGACCACTTCCAGTTTCAAGGTTAATTGAGAGTAAAGCATGATGACGAGAATTAAAGAGCAGTCGGTTGTGATGGACTGATCATGACACATCATCTCAGTGATGCTGTGCTGGCCATAGTATCAGGGATTTCTCTGGGCACAGCTAGTAAACATGATGGTAATGGGGGTTCCTGAAGCACAATAGGGGTATACTTCTAGCCACCATTTAACTTCAGTGTGCAGCTCATGTGTTGCTGTGAGATGAAGAAATTAAGAGTAGCCTGCTCCTGTCAATGCAAGGCATGGAGTTATATACAGGGTGATTGGAAAGTCGCGCAAAATCTTTGAATTGGTAGAACTGGTATAACTCCAGAGCTGAGTATGGAATAATTATGCCATTGAACCAAAAAACATGCCAGTGATTAATATAAAGTTACTAATTAGTAGTTTGAAAAGTTACTGCTCAGTTTATTTAATGTTCAATTCTGGATTATACCATTTTGCGCGACTTTCCAATCACCCTGTAAGTATGTGAAAGAAATGAGCCCTCCTGATAGGCTGCACTAATAGGGTGAACATCAACAGATGCAATTATCTGTATTCATGACACACTACTAACGCGTTGAATGTGCCAAGTTGCATTCTCACACGACCATAACTATCTGTTGTGTTGATTATCAAAATCACTTTGAATACCATATATCTAGTGCATGTACATACATGCAAATTAGTGCAATATACTGACATACATGTAACCACATAGATGCTATAGTAATATAAAATACTTCAAGCCATGTGGGGGTGTATGCACATCTTGTGTGTCCATTATTACCTAGCATGTATATATGACTGTTACAACCCATACGGAACTGGCAACGGCAGGAGTGAACTGGCATTTTACTACAGATGATTTGTGTTCCTGTTCTCGGTGTACTGATGTGATGCATTAGTGAAGTCATCTGAATAATGGGTCCTTGAGAAGAAATTACAGTTGAGTAACCAAGGGTTACAAGTGCAGCAAGCATTAGCATGCATCTTGAGCTTTTGTGAGCAACACATTTCTCTCTTACACTGTGCATGTTAAATCTATAACGGTGTATATTGATGCATACAAGAACTCACATGCACGGCATCCAAAGAGTTAAATAATTAATCTGTTTACTGCGTATGGAACAGTGGATGTGGGTTGAAGATGCACACCAGATTTGCATATGATAGGCAACAGGTTTGATGAGCAACTGAACAAAACCTCCTTAGATCAAAATAAATAATAATAAATTGGGTATATACCCGGGAGAAAAAAACGGCGTTATCGCGCGTTATCGCGCTTGAAAAACGGCCATAACAACGCCAAATTACGCGGTCTTCAAAACGCTGTATCTTCTTGATTGTGCAATATAGTGGAGCTGCATTTTGCACATTTACAAAGCGGTCCTGTGTCTGTAGAAGTCCAAAGATGGTTTAGTTTGCGATGCATCGTTCGGAAGATATTCACAATCAACTTAGAGCAAGATTTCGCGGGCTTCAAGTACAAAACCCCGCGAAATCAAGCCCTTTACTTGAATGTGAATATCTTCGGAACGATGCATCGCAAACTAAACCATCTTTGGACTTCTACAGACACAGGACCGCTTTGTAAATGTGCAAAATGCAGCTCCACTATATTGCACAATCAAGAAGATACAGCGTTTTGAAGACCGCGTAATTTGGCGTTGTTATGGCCGTTTTTCAAGCGCGATAACGCGCGATAACGCCGTTTTTTTCTCCCGGGTAAGCATCATAATAATAACAATACACACAATGACACATGAGCAAGGCACATATACAATTCGTTTCCTTGTTTTGGGCAATTGATGGTAGGAGCAAGCCACATGTTGGCTCTCATCAGTGGCAGGCTGAGGTGACCATACAACTTGACTGTCATTGGGAGTTACCCTGAATCACTAAAAAGTGTGACATGAAATTACACTATTTAAATAGTCCAAAATCACGAACAGTTTCTTTTACAATGGACCCAATAAGAGGAGGTTATACTGTAACTTTGATTTTGAAGAGATGGCAATACAGGTAGCTAAGCAAAACACTTCCAGCTGCCATATCTGAACATGCATTTCTCAATTGCAAGTTGTACACATCCAACCCAACTACAGGCACCACTAAGATCATGTGCTTTTGCCATCACAGAGGCAGAGCTGGCTCACAGTAATGCTAGTGTCAGGTGACAGGAGACTATAACATCAAACTAAACTCTGTGTGTTTGGCCACACCCATGCTGAGCCGATACATCAACAGGACATGCGTGCAGCATATCAGGAGTAATGCTACTTCCAACCTCAACCACCACACCCAGGGGAGGTTGACGCGTGATGGCAACATTCAGTAAGGTAACCGATTTAAAATATCACAAAAAATGTATGAGCTTTTAAAAAATCACTCTTTTTCATGCAAACTAATTCTTCTTCACACAATGCCTAATGTAAAATATTTGGCCTGAAAACGGAGAACACATGACTGATCAATGCACACATACATTAAGCACATGGTTCTAGGTAGTTGTAGTGTACATGTATTTGGGCTCCTGTAGAAGGCTATATGTCACATCAGACAGTTCTGGAGGGTTGGGTGCTCGCAAAGGAAGCACTAGTGGTCGTCCTACTTCAGCATAGATAGCTCCACCAACCTAAAAGAGCATGGCAGTGATAGTGATCAATAATCAGATTATTAATAACTAGCATTTATACTTTATATGCTGCATTGTCAGTGGGTTCAAACATTTCTTTCTGTGTACCAGAAGGAGAGATGGTGGCTACAGCTATGTTGCCTGAGGACATAGCCTTCTCTTCATCCATACTTGACTGGTTTGATTGCCCAGTGTTGTTCTCTCTGTTCCCCAATGACATCCCAGAGTTACTGCTGTGTGTTTCCTTCTGTTTACTGTGAGAGAAAGGTATTAAGAACTTCGAACAACTTATTCAGACCAACAAAACGTTCTTACTGTGAACAAATTCAAATTCAACTTTCCCTTTGGAAGTTATTCCCACAATGCATTAGTAGGTGCTCTTTCAGCTACACATAATTCATTCCACACAGCAGTACATGTCAAAATGTCAGCATGTGTGTATTATGCAAAGTGATGCTCAAACTGTGAAAGAGGGGAAATCCCCATTTGGACTATTGCCACATACGTACATTACTAAAGGTGCCCCTTTTAGTCCACACTAAATTAGTGCTCCACTGAAACACATGTGTGTGCATTGCTGTTCAAATCATCTATTCGCTTTTTTTTTTTTGCAATAACCAACAATCACCGTTCCTTGTAAAAAGGCATCAGCTATGACTTTTTAACCAAACTAACAAATGTCACAAAATATACGTACTTGGATAATCCTGGTGTTGTATAAGAAAGCAACCAGAGGGGGCACATTAAACAGATGATGAAACATGTTGGTATACTTACTGTTTCTCGATGCAATGACCACCACCACCAGCACTGATGCTACTAGTATCACAACTCCAACACTGGCACCAACTCCAATACCTACAGCAGTTGCTGTTGTTTTTGATGGTGATCCATTTACATTTTTTGGAAGTGACAAGCTTGCTGTCAGAAATAATGAGGCATGATGGAAGGTTAGTGTTAGTTGTGTCCATCTCTTTGATGGAATGATTGCAACAACATTTTGAATGCATAATAAACATATTGATAGCATCCCCATCTCATCTGGGTGTCACAAGTGATTTCAATGTAATATCAGAGGGTTTTAATGCTGGCACTTAACCGTTTATTATAATCTAAATGTTTTACATCACTAGTCTGCACAATATATAAGTAATAAACCAGATTGCTAAATTCTGTTATATTTGTTTTAAAAGTATTGCTTTTATTTAGAAACACCAGCAGGATGTGTATACAGGGGTCTGGTGATTGCGAGCTAGCAGTAGGAGAAGTATAAGGAAACAGCTTGTCACTAGCTTGGTCACCATATACAAGCTGCGGCTTGTTCAGTTCTTTCATATCCCTTACGATCAAAAGTGTGGATAGGAAATACAAAATGGAGTCAGCATTAGCTGAAGAGCACTAGTGTAGTATTTGGATATTGTTGTTCCAGAAGACCTTTCAGTAGTGCGATATTTGTATCAAAGTAGTTCTTATTCAGTTGTTAAGCCTAAGCCACTTATCCTGTCCGCTCCAACAGGTCCCTACAAGATGATCAATAAGATAACATATAAATTGGAATCACAACACTTGGCACTGTATCAGACAGACATTCCATAATATCTGCACGTTTTTCAAGATAATAGTTATTCATTTCGAACACAAAATGTTGCTTACTGTTTGATGTTCTGATGTCTCATTCTTCCAGTGGTCCTTGCTTGTTCTATCTTCAATAGCTTCGTTTATTTTGTCCGTTTTGTGGAATGTATTTGCTATATATCCTAAAACCACACCTAATGCTTGAGAAATGCTCTGCACTACATAGACAGAATTTTTATTTTTCTAATTTCACTCAAGAGACCATTATAAGACCACAGCATTATATTGTGACATGTGAACGATTAATAATTACTTACTGTAAAGTTTTAATTTCAGTAATCATGCCATCAAAAGACCTTGCAATACTTCATATGATATCTTCAAAAGGACGACTTATTTGAGTGGCACGATTATAGATAGTGTTTGCTACCTTTTAGCACTCCAGTGGTCATGACCCCCGTAAAAATAAGATATTTTAATGTTGCAATATTATCCATTATGAATGCAAAACTAAGTTGTAATTGTCAATGCAAAGAAATTCTACTCACAAGAGCATTTGAAATTTAACACTGCCAATATCTCTCATTGCATGGTCACTGCCTAAAGGTTGATGACTGACTACAAAATTGTACTTGTATCTGTGTCAATCGGAATCTGATACACATCCATCACCATGCAACGCAATGAGCCAATCACATGCATCACTGAAGGTGTGGATGCATGTGTGTGTGTGTGTGTGTGTGTGTGTGTGTGTGTGTGTGTGTGTGTGTGTGTGTGTGTGTGTGGAGGAAAAAGGGCTGGAAGTGGACAACTGACATTAATGGTGTGCCGTTATGTTTTAATTCCAGAAAAAAGTATCTAATTAATTGGTACTATCAGCTGCAATATGGTAATCAGTAGAAGTAAAGTGACATGTTCTGTGCACCCTATGCTATCCAAAGCAGTAGCACAGAACAACGGAAAAATGGAGTACACATACAGTGCATCCCCTAGCTACTATGCCCACAAGAATGTAGATTTCTAAACCCCCTTATTTTGTGGCAAGGAAATTGATTATACAAAGCAAGGTTTGATAAAATGAGATTCATTAGCTGTTTAGGGCCTGATAATGCAGCATTCAGGACTATATGGTGAAGAAGCTTATCCCTTGTAATCAGTCAGGCAATTAATAGCATAACTGCAATGGCAGCCACCATTGAGACCAGGCTGAGGGCTGCCTCATACATGAAGCTCCCTGGTGGGAAGAGAACATATTTCTACTATAACCACACAGAACGGCATGTGCACTTCTGTGTATGTGCATCTGTGTGCATGTGTGTGCTTGTGTGTGCATATGTGTATATACAAATTTGTATGTATGTGCAAATCCTCTTGTACGTATACAAGTGAGCATCTAACCTTTGCCAAAAGCAATGGATATATGTCTGTTAAGTGCACACACTACTGTGCCCCTACAACCCATACACGGGAGGGGAGGGGGAGGGGAGGGGAGGGGAGGGGAGGGGAGGGGGGGGGGGAGCGGGAGGGAGAGGGGAGCGGGAGGGGAGGGGAGGGGAGGGGAGGGGAGGAGGGGAGGCGAGCCGCGGAGGGCGAGGGGAGGGAGGGGGGGGAGGGGAGGGGAGGGGGAGGGGAGGGGAGGGGAGGGGAGGCGAGGGGGGGGGAGGGGAGGGGAGGGGAGGGAGGAGGGGAGGGGAGGGGAGAGGGGGGAGGGAGAGGGGAGAGGGAGGGGGACGGGGAGGGGAGGGGAGGGGGAGGGAGGGGAGGGCGAGGGGGAGGGAGGGGAGGGGGGGAGGGGAGCGTGAGGGGAGGGGAGGGGAGGGCAGGGGAGGGGGGGGAGAGGGGAGGGGAGGGGAGGGGAGGGGAGGGGAGGCGGAGGGGAGGGGGGGGAGGGGAGGGGAGGCGAGGGGAGGGGAGGGGAGGGGAGGGGAGGGGAGAGGGAGGGGAGAGGGAGGGGAGGGGGGGAGGGGAGGGGAGGGGAGGGGAGGGGAGGGAGGGGAGGGGAGGGGAGGGGAGGGGAGGGGAGGGGAGGTGGGAGGGGAGGGAGGGGAGGGGAGGGGAGGGAGGGGAGGGGAGGGGAGGGGAGGGGAGGGGAGGGGAGGGGAGGGGAGGGGCGAGGGGAGGGGAGGGGAGGGGAGGGAGGGGAGGGGAGGGGAGGGGAGGGGAGGGGAGGGGAGGGGAGGGGAGGGGAGGGGAGGGGAGGGGAGGGAGGGGAGGGAGGGAGGGGAGGGGAGGGGAGGGGAGGGGAGGGGAGGGGAGGGGAGGGGAGGGGAGGGGAGGGGAGGGGAGGGGAGGGGAGGGGAGGGGAGGGGAGGGGAGGGGAGGGGAGGGGAGGGGAGGGGAGGGGAGGGGAGGGAGGGGAGGGGAGGGGAGGGGAGGGAGGGGAGGGGAGGGGAGGGGAGGGGAGGGGAGGGGAGGGGAGGGGAGGGGGGAGGGGAGGGAGGGGAGGGGAGGGGAGGGGAGGGGAGGGGAGGGGAGGGGAGGGAGGGGAGGGGAGGGGAGGGGAGGGGAGGGGAGGGGAGGGGAGGGGAGGGGAGGGGAGGGAGGGGAGGAGGGAGGGGAGGGGAGGGGAGGGGAGGGAGGGGAGGGGAGGGGAGGGGGCCCACAATCCTTCCTGATGGAACCATTTTAAAATTGTACCACCAGTCATTGAACATTTTTCTTTCAGCATTGTAATTCATGAGACAGGCTAAGCCATCAAGCTGAATGGCTTATCTTAGTCTTTATCAAAGCCAGATAATTTTGGATACAATGAATTGCTCTGTGGTAGATTAGTATAGGACAAAGTGTCTCCAGGGTATAATGTTTCCCTGATGACTGACCTGATGGAGTGGGTGTTGGTGTTGTTAATAATGGTACTGCAGAGGTTGTTGACACTACAAGAATGAAACACAATATGAGATATACTCCCATGATAACACCATTTTCACACATGCACTATAATTAATGCTCATCTTGTTATTAATCACACCATGGAGGCTGATTATCCAATAATACACTTTACTTTTCAACCCCATGACATCATCATGTTAGTATGATTGATTGCAAGTTTGCCATTAATGTGATACTTAAGAATACAAAAGTTGATAAAACAATACCCAGGATTTGAGATAGAAGCAATCACTAGAAAAAGTGCAATTCTGCCACCATAAACTAATCCAGATGTCTCATAGTCCCATCCTTCACTGCATGTAAACCATGAACCAGATTTAGTGCTTGGGTAGGGAGATTTGATTAACATACTGCATCATTGTTTAGCTTTTTTAAAAATAAATTAATAGATCAATGCATTACATGAGTCCTAAATAATGAGTAATTTTAAATTCATTTTCATTCATATCATGAAATGAACTGTATCAGATTAGTACCTGTCATTGTTGCAGGACTACTGCTCCCAGCACAGTTGATGGCCACCACTGAGACAGTGTAGACTGTGTTATTGGTCAGTCCAGTGAATGTGTACTGTGGTGCTCCAGTGGATGGGATGGGGACCAGTGTGTTGACACTGTCATTGATACTGACATTGTAGCTAGTAGCAGTGGGAACAGATGTCCAGGTCACTTTTAGTCGGTGGTCTGAGGAGGTGCTGATCAGTGATATAATGGTTGGAGCACTTGGAAGAGCTGGATAAAAGACATAAACCAGTTAGTACATGTAAGTATACTCTGCTTAAAGTGAAGCTAAGCTTCACACATGTTGCCTGCCAAGTATTGCTATCCACTGCATGTACATACCACATGAGTTGTGACCATCTGCACATGTTATGAGGTCTTGTTCTCGCCACAGGGATAGACAGGGATACACAGGGATATAGAGATATACAGAGATACACAGGGATATATGAGGCTGCGGGGTGCCAAGTAAGAGCAACCTCTAGGTTGTCATCCCTCAACCAACTGCCCAACCACATATCCCACAATGGTGAGTGTAGCTGTGCACAACATATAACATAGCCGACATGACATGCATGTATGCACACACAGATGCCAGATATGGCCATCTGCCTGGCTAAATGAGTCATAGCAGTATGGGCAATGGGTCCATAACAATTCAGGAAAAACAACATTACTTATGTGAAAAAAATAAAACTGAATGCAAAACTCCAACTGAAAGTCACTCGACGTGCCTGTAAGGGTGGTTTGGTCTGCGTAATTGGTGATGTCATGTGACTCAGATGGATTAGTTGGAAAAAAAATTGCCCATACATGTAGTGCAGGAACACATGCACAACGAATCCGCTACAACCCATGAACATCTCGTCATGTGGCCATGACACACTTGTACAACATAGCACCATCCCAAGCTAAGAACACAATGCTACACTCAACCAATCCAAACACATATGAGAACTATCGGAGGATTGAATTTGATAGGCTGTACTATTTTCTTTAAGCCATCGCATGATGATATTGGTGCATAGGTGGCAGTACACTTACAGTTATTAGAGGAATCTCAACACAATGCAGACTTGTCTTCAATTATTCTCAGTAGGATACGAGGGTGCACTTGTCCTAGCCACACACTGCCCCAGATCATGCACTTTTATAGAATAATTCTTACACAACTCAGATCTCAAGCCAAGTGCACATAATCATGGCTTACTCAAGATGATCTGAATCAAGCAATTCATTACTTTTATGACCACCATGAGTTAAATGCTTCCTACCAGTATAAATCAAGTGCTTAGAAGCTCCAGTTTGGCCATGCCCAGCCGGATATTGGTTGAGCCCGAGCCTCCATTTGGGTGTGTGGGTTGATCTACGCCCTCCATTTTTGGAGTGTGGCGTCACATGCAGACCACTCCCTGCTCCCCACATAACATGCAGGTAAACGTAAGGATATGAAATTCATACACAGCACCAACTGATATGTCCCTGCTACATGTAAGTGTAACCATCAGAGTGGCCAGCCATTCCTCAGGTGTCTGAAGTACTGCCAGTTTACTGCAGTGAGCCATCCTTCTAGAATTTGAATCATCATGTGGAAGCTGCCCTGCAAACTGTTTTCTATGGAGAACCCCTGCTAGCATCCTGTTAGCTAATGCATCAGAACAGTGGCTCATACAGGTAGCCATCCAGTTTTGTTATTTACTTATGATAATGACCAAACATAGAATGGCACTTCCCTATCATCATACAGAAGTTTAAAAAGGTGTAATTTACATATTAAAATTGAAAACCCAACAGAAAATAGCAAGAATGTTGCACAACGAATGGACCCCAACCAATTTGTTGGGGGTATTGTAGTAAATATTAGTTAATACAACTTGTATATGAATATACAGCAAGGATGCACACTATACGCAAGCATGCTACTATGATGAGTGTGCTTGCATTAGGAATAAGGCTGTAAGTATTATTGAATTATTATATTAATGTGTAATTTCAAGTTCTAATTAAGTTTCACCATATGCAACTTACATGCCAGTTGTATGTTCAGTGTATCATTTCCAATGAGAGTATTAGCAAAGCCATCTCTGCACGTGACTGTGGTTCCATTGAAATATTGAGGAGTAGGTATGGTGAGGACAGAGGTGTAGCATGCTCCACTGATGTTGGTCATCACAGCAGAGAGGTTCCCACATGATACTGGTAATGTATTGAGTGAACCACTTGATGATTGTGTGATTTGGATAGTGTTAGCAGCAGCACCAGGATTGGAGCACTGGAAGCCAGATCCTGTCCACTGTGTGATAGCAGCCGACCCTGAGCTGAGGGTACATGTGTAGGTGATGTTGTCTCCAGGACAGAGGAGTGTTCTCATTGGTGGGTAATTGATGTTAAAGGATGGACAGCCAGCTGTATTATAAAGCATGTGAAAAACATGCATATGTGTAAATAGTTGCATTAGGTGCTATTCACAAAATCAATCAAAAATGCTACTACAAATGAACCATAATTTTGAAATTTACTACACATACAGAAATGCACCTAGGCCTGCTTCATTCCAATGAGTGCTACTTGGGCTATCTGACCACATGTGGCTATATTTATGGACATGGGGCAGCCTACATCCCTTGGCTACAAGCTCTCCTGAGGCATGCATACATGTACATGTATGTCAGTTTGACTTTAACTATTCAGAAGATGTGTCAGCATAGAGGTAACTGCTGTTAGTGCTTGAGTGAAAAGAGATTATGATATTGTTACAACTTTGTCTTCTTTTTTTAATAAAAAACACCTGCAAAGCTTCAAAGAGGTTTTGTCAGCTTTGAAATGAGAGTTCTGAGTTATCTACACAGATAACTTTGACTTCTTTATCTGCTATTCCATGTACAATATAAGTCTCAATGTGTGAATACTAAACAGTTTGTGAAACAATAGGATGTATTCTAGTTCAACAGAGAGTACTTTTAACATCTGGAGACTACAGGGGTGAGACAGATTGTAGACTTGTACTAACCCTTAATCAGTGATACTAGGCGCCATTATGCCATTATTAACAGATGATGCATTTCACTTGACAGAGTGCAATAATGCTGTTCTTTATCCTACATGTACTAGGACTCAGAAAGGATAATGGGCATGCCTAGCCATACTGCTGTCTTCTCCAGACCCCACCCCATTCCCAGCCACAAATTCCAGCACACCTTAAGACCATAGTTGTAAATTAAATTATATTGCACATTGCTTCATGAGGTTGTTATGATATGATCATGTACTTCAGCTAAACACACGTTGCCTCAGAGACCACATCATATCTTAAATTGGCTATGCTCTGTAAGATGTTGTAGCTGAAGTTACTCCCCTTTATAACAACTCGACTTGATGGAAAATCAAACAAAAGGAATATAACTGGAAACAAGGCAGATCAATTTGGGACAACGCTGTGATGATATAGTCCAACCTGTTTATCCAAACCCAGAAAATGTGAACACCTGTATAAAAATAGACAACCTATGGTCCTGGATTCAACTCCATTGCAGTAGATTCAGTCGCTGTAACATATGGACGCCTCAACATGTCTGGGATAGTTCAGATATTTAATGAGCACTGTGCTGTATGTAGTTCACACAAGCGTTTGCACACATTTTCCACTATTTTGTTTTACTTGTTAGACATCAGGCTTTTAGATGATGAATTCAGCACTATGTATATGTACTAATAGTAAATGATATTTTGGGTGAGATAAACTTATTATCTAACAACCATCCCTTACATAGGAATGGTGGTTTTCCTATCACAGGTCTGAATCGTCTGTAGTGATCAGCCATTGCTGCTGTCGTTCTATTTTTTTATTTTTTAACACAGAGCGAAACAATGTCACACGAATACTTGTGTTATCAACAAGAGAATAGAGCAAGTATATTTATCAAAGTTTTTTGGGACTTGCTAGATATTTTACATACCGTTCGATCCACAAATGGCATAGAGCAAGAGAACACTCGACCACTGGAAGAGAAAAAGTCATTACAATAACTGTTTTGCGGTAAACTAAAACACCGTACATAATTCAAACGGTAAGCGCTAGCTTGAACGAAAGGCTGATGTATGACGCTGTGGAAACCTTTAATGTGATACGAGAGTGAATGAATATGAATGTGTTTCGCTTCTCCCTCACACACACACACACGCACCCACACACGCACACACACACACGCACGCACGCACACACACGCACGCACACGCACACACACACACACGCACACACACATACATGAACACACACACGCGCGCACACACACACACGCACGCACGCACACACACACACATGTACACACACACACATGAACACACACACACGCACGCACACACACACACACGCACGCACACGCACGCACGCACGCACGCACGCACACACACACACACACACACACACACACACACACACACACACACACCTTTCTGAATACCGGAAGTGAATCTACATGTATGCTTACCATATTGCCAAATTCACTCCGCTGCTTGCTTAGCTGCTGTTGATCGGATGGCACCATATGATGGCACGCAAGCGGAGAGCGTAAAAAGTAGACTAGATTTAATAAACCTATATTAGAGTATAGACTTTAAATGGAACAGTTCAAACATAAATCCTTTGCGTTTAATTTCCAAACGGTAAACGCTATCAACGTCCTATTTTGTACACTCATAGTACACCATTTCTCTAATACTTTTGAGGGTATTGCATTTGCTCTAGATCTGTGCCAGTATTGCAACGTCCGATACCCCACAGGGTATGAACCCGTCATGACTTTCTGCAGGAGTAATCAAATCGCTTCAAATTCAGTTTTTATAGGTAGAGAAGTCGTATATCTATTTCTATTTGTTCTGTTCGTTAATTTTGACTCTATCCATTACGGAGATACAGGTGTGCAAATTTAATGCACCTTTCCGCTCGATTTGCGGCAGGCAACCCGAGTTTCCATTCTCTCATTGTACATGAAATTAATCACTTCCATTCTCCGCCTTCAACTAAGCTAACTGTTCGCAACTCAAGATCAGTGTTTTTGTTGGATTATTATTATTGTTGTCTGCACTCGGCTACACTGCAAGGATGCTATAACTTCGCTCACATAGCACGTGAACATGCACTACGCACTTGGCATTTTTACCTGCCACACACCTACCTACTGTACACTTGCACACGGACACCCACGCCACACACGCACATACACACACACACACGCACACACGCACACACACACCCGCAACGAACACACACACACATACACACACACACACACACACACACACACACACACACACACACACACACACACACACACACACACACACACACACACACACACACACACACACACACACAAGAACACCACGCGCGTGCACAGCACACACACCACAGGGCGTAGAATAATTATACGTGACTGAACAGTAAAAATCACATTGATGGTTCGTACGAGTCAGATTGTAGCTCCTGTGTTACACAGGAAAAAAACGCGTAGAATCACTTTAGAATCATTACGTGATTGAACACACGCGTTTGATTTTATTGTTCAATCACACAATGATTTTACAGACGATTTAAAATCCTTTATAAAATCAAAACTTTGATTCGACCCATTTTTTTTCCCTGTGTTACTGTTATTCAAGCTCACTTTCCTAGTCTGAAATAGAAGTTGAAAGTCCACCTACTGTTACATCTTTGTCAGAGTACGCTTCACTTTGGACCAACGTCAGCTTATAACACTGAACGGTAATAGCTACATGTACATGTACACAGGATGTGTCTACAGGTTTTAGAATTGCATATTGTCAGCCATTTAGTGCCCTTAATTTCAATTATGATTGTCGTATGCTGTTCTTTAAAAAGATGTTGTATTGTGGCACACGTTTTCAAGGTACATGTATAACACTAATTTAATACATATAGGATGCCAGCAAGATGAAATAAAACATGGAACCTATTCCCAACATAACTCATAATCACAGAAGGCTCCGGGCGCATGAAAGTTTAAACCCAGCAGGTCACCCTTACCTTGGTTGTACCTCATTTCTATCATTAGCATATATAAAATTCACAGCACATGAACCAAAACCATAACAATCACTTCTTACATTGTTCTGTTCATCATACACTTTAAGTAATTAAATCTGTACATTTTTCGCGACGTGCCTGATTTTAATGTTACAATGATTTTAGAGGATTTTTAAATCCTTTATATTATCGAAACTTGATCGACCCATTTTTCCTGTGCACGCATGCACACACACACACACACACACACACACACACACACACACACACATACACATACACAAACCGCTTCCTGGTATCTCACATTAATTGTAAACAGAAGTTGTGAATGTTTATAAACATACACTTTGTGTGCTTTCTAGGAACCAAGAACTGCATAGCACACATCAACACAATTACTCACATGCAAAAGTCTGTTACATCAATAATATTTCAAACAGCAATACCAATGTGCCAATATAATGAATGCTGTTGTGGAATTTGCATGATATTAAGCATTTAGTACTATTAACAAATATGTTTGCACACATACATGTACTGCACAACAGTGTATATGCGATCAAGCGGCATTGGATAGAGCACTGAACTGCAACCCCATCCAATCATACTATTAGAATCAATAGCTGTAACATGCAAAGCTGCAAGCATTTCTTACAACGCGTCTTGTCTCATAAATGCTGTCATTTCAGCACTAGACTGTAATCAAAGGTATAGGGTAGTAATAATAGTATATTGTTTGCCATTACAAAATTCTGTAATTATGTTGAGACTCAGCCACGTCATATACATCTGATCTTGTCAAACGATGAATACTGAGAGTTCTTTTAATAAGGCAGTATTGCACACCTCCGAAGGAGCTGTGCATGTAGTGTCCAGTGTATTGGCCGAAATTTACTTAATTTACTTTGCTAAAATTTGCTATATACATGTAGTTTCATTGTTGCAATGCCAGGATGTTTATATTGGTATGTAGCTTGGATCATCTTGAACTTTAAACAATGAACTTACAAAGACCATCTTTATTTGAACAAGAGAAATGTTGAACTCATCAAGCCTATTGAAGTTGCAACAGTACACATCAGCCAGCCACAAATTACTAAATGTATAGATATTTAAGCTACATCTTTGTTCAGTTGACCTTGATCACTACACATCCTAAATATTATCCATTTTTGCTCCATAGCCATTGCTTGTCTGTTGTACATGTATGCACTTGTGTATATTTACTGCATTAAGAATTAATCAATTAAATCTTTAGCATCATATGATTTTTAAAAAGGGTGACCCTTGCAGACCTGGTTGTAATGTGTGCAAATTGTGTTAGGTTGCTGTAGTTATTGCTACTGTTGCAAAGACTGCTTACAGAAGTAGATAAGTTTCAGAAATGCTATTAAGAGTTTGATCAAATCTGATTACTGAAATACTCTGAAATACGTCTTATTCTCAATTACATGATAGTGCCCTCTAGTGATCTAGGCATTGTCTGTTTTTGTTTTTTACACTTTTATCTAATCGAAATGATATTGTGCTCCCATGTTGTAATGACTGGTATGATTGAGAGGACAACTTGAAGCTTATTTAAACACCTCCACCTAATTCTACCAGCCTGCCAGCAGAAGGAGAGGAGTAGTTACACATATATTGTATCATGGTACTATGGCAACTGTTGGACAACATGTACAAGGCAAGTTTTACAGCACCTGACATCTGGTTATACTATTCATGTTCATAGCTTCTTAAATATGACCATTTGAAAAAAAAAAAAAGGTTTGATATCACTGAATTACACATCTTGCATGTGTAAGAGCTGTTACCAAGATATCCACACATATGAGCACTACTAAGAGACTGGCTATATTGGTCCTAAAGACTGAAGGAGCTGGGCCTCATTGTATCACCTACACTAACATTGTGTGACACAGATATGCCCATTAGAGTAAAGATGGCACACACACATACCACCTGCATGTTTGACTAGTACTGCTAAATAACAATAATGTGTCTTAATAACTACTGCTACATGATCTGGAATAACATATCTTTACATCAGCATCAGCAGCACCATTGCCATAGCAACTACAATGCTTATTCCTGCCACCTCTCTGACTCCCTGAATCCAATTCAAACAAAATGAAGGTTGGATATTGTGCAGCACATGTGCTGTTAGTACACTGGACACTTAGTTCAGGCTTTCACATCAATAAACAGCACAGAAGAAAGGGTTTTGTAGGAATGGTACAAGCCTAATCTGAGTACAAGTTCTGCACAACACAGGACACACATTGTACAATAAATACAAGCACAACAAAGGACACACATTGTACTAGAAGCAGCTTGATGCTATTTTGGCTGGCAGTGGTTGTCATGGCTACAATTACCGTTTGTGACCGGCAATTACCGTTTGTGACCGGGTGGTCATGTGGGCAATGTCATCAGTAGCATGTTCAGAAGAGTACAAAGCAATTGGTAGAGAGGATATTGTATTGCCATGGTAGTTGGCATTTATAAAGCACATTGCAAAGGCAGGAAATTAAATTATTGGAATTTAATATAACGAAATATCCTACTTTTGCACACCTACCTACAGGTGCTATTTGATGCTAGTGCACTACTGCTCCCAGCACAGTTGATGGCCACCACTGAGACAGTGTAGACTGTGTTATTGGTCAGTCCAGTGAATGTGTACTGTGGTGCTCCGGTGGATGGGATGGGGACCAGTGTGTTGACACTGTCATCAATACTGACATTGTAGCTGGTAGCAGTGGGAACAGATGTCCAGGTCACTGTTAGTTGCTCTGAGTGCACCTACATGCACACGCATGTAACACACCCATATGCGCAGCACACACACACACACACACACACCCCTTCATCTCACCACATGACTGAACATATGGAATGTGTTAATTAACCACACATATGTCAATGCATGGTTGCTAAGCACAGCTATGAGTGGGATGCATGTCCCAGGAGAGTGTCACATGTTCCCGTAGGAGTTGTACATTGCAGAGCATGATAAGTGTGTGTTCTCTTCTACATGCTTCACAGCAGCCATGCCCACATCACAGGGAAAGAGCATTCCATTGCAGTCCTGTGTCCATGAAGTGTTGCGTTGCTGCATGTTTGTAAGTGATGGTGTGAAGGGGAGTGGGGCTTGTGGAGAGGCAATTAAATGGGTGTGGCTGTGCAAAGTGGTGTTGTGCTGTACTTGTTGAACAATGGGCTATTCCATTTAATGACCATAGGGATGCAGGGAAATCCCTCTGGACAATAAATAAATCCCTGGGCCCCTGGATATTATGAATATAAATATAACTGATCTACCCTGTATGGTGTGCTTAAATGCTATGCATGTATTTGCAATGTCAAAGTGCAGCAAACAAACTGCATCAACTGTCTACTGTTACAGTAGTGCAGTGAGACTACTCTAGTGACATGTTGCCATGGTGATACTTAAACCTTTCACTCTTTCTCGTCCCCATCATGATGCATGCCCTCATGTTGCCATGGCGATTTACGAACATCATTTTCACTGGTACATTCTCTTTGGCTCTGTGAATCGATGTGTTGGATACTAATGGGCCATGCCATGCCTCTTTAGTTGGGGTATATGGAGGTCTCTTTGTAGGTTGCTGGGAGGACACTGGCAAGTTAAAGAGAACATTTATAGTGAGGTGGGGTTAGGGGGAGGTGTTGGTAGTGAGGGGAGGGGTTGGTGTTGGAGGGGTTGGTGAGTAAAGTTTTGGTAGGTGAGGGTTGGTGGGTGACAACGGTGATACAATATGCAGTCTCATGCATCACCCTGTACATCAGCCAAGATGCATATGGTATCTGCACTTGAAATTACTCAAGCTAAATCAAGAAGACAACCTTTAAAGATGCACTTGCATAGATGGACCCAAAAAATGCATGATTTGACTCCCTCCCTCCCTCCCTCCTCCCTCCCCCTCCCTCCCTCCCTCCTCCCTCCCTCCTCCCTCCTCCCTCCCTCCTCCCTCCCTCCTCCCTCCCTCCCTCCCTCCCTCAATCACAGAAAGACCTCCCTCCTCCCTCCCTCCCTCCCTCCCTCCCTCCCTCCCTCCCTCCCTCGAGTTTCAGGAGTACCGTATTGATATACCTCTTTATGAGTGCTGAGTAACCAGATTTGAATGCATGCCAATCAAAGGGCGTTGTGCTGTACTTGTGCACATGTATCCGGGACTTGCTTATTCAGATATTCCATATATGGGATTAAATTTTGCGAGTTGCACTCTATAATATCTAGTGGACGCGATTATAATAGTGACATCAGTAGCTAGTAGGACATGATTCGCACAAACAGTTTCAAGTTACATTACGCCCCCTACCAGCGTCAGTCACAACTCAGAATGCAGATATCTAATTTCGTCTTCTTTCTAATACTACCCAGCATCATGAATGGTAAGCTTGCAGCTGTCATTCGTTATGGGTGGAGCTCGTGCGTACATGTAACATTGTAGAGTGATCAATTTATCGGACTAGCAAAGTTTAAAGCTTTTTGTCGCGGGCGTTTGTATATAATGTTGGAAGACATTAAAACTACCATCTACACTTTACCTAAGTATATTCACGTGTGCTCCACGAAAGCTCGATGTGTACAGCGGCGGATCCAGGTTTCTGGGGGGGTGGATGGGTGTGGCTGTAGTGGGTGCGGGAGGGGGGTGCCCCTCTCGCTGCAGCTAGGGGGTATGGGGGGGGGGGGGGGGGGGGGGGGGGGGGCATATACACACTTGGCGTTCATGAACGCCAAGTGTGTATATGCATGCATGTACTCACAACTGTTACATCATTCATGCATGAGTTAGATATTGCGTGAAAAAATGTGTTGATCAGTCACAGTATGCAAAGAGTGCGTATCGGTGTCCCCGGGATATAGTACAGTAGTAGAGTTCATGTGTACATGTATCAATAAGCGTGCAACTATTATTACAACGACTGCTGTCATGAGAACATAACGTGACTGGCATGCATTTGACTACTGTTTTGGCATGGTGCGCATCAGGGTATTTTTGTTTTCTTTTGTCGTTGGATTTTTGTCTGTTTTTTTTTGTGTGTAAATAATACGAGATCAACTCTACAAAGAAAACAAACAAGTCAAGCACATCCGCAAGCAAGTGATGATAACAAATAACGGAACGGACAGCGAAATAAGCTAGTACTAAACCCACTATTACACCTCCAATACTATATGGAATAAAAACGTGCAGCAGCTGCATTGAATGATTGCTGAATTGATATAGGTAGTCTCTGCAGCAAATTAAATATCGAAAAATTGCAATACAACATCTTTGCATTTTAACTCGAAAAACGATTGAGTCAATGAACCGGGAGATCATAATGTTGTATCTATTTGCACTGAAAGGAAAAGTGCTAAGAATTGTCAAAGAAAAAATAATTCGTTACTTGCGGTACGTGTGTTAACGAATGCTATACGATGTCATGAAAACTATACCCGAACCTTTGTCTCGAAATAAGTGGCTAACAATTCTCTGTGCGCTCCATACATATTGTTATCCAGTGCAACAGGTTTTCTCATACAAACTATATGTCATGTAAACAGAAGTGTGTAAATGTCTACATGTTGTCAAACATATATGTGTTCTGTTTTATAGGAATGATGTAATAAGCATTATTATTTATATTTGTGGATGATGGTGTACGGATGATATCAATATGGTCTGGGCACTACATCGTCCCTTCTGCATTGTACACGTTCTCACGGCGGCCTCTCCCTTAAGTTGCCTTAACCATTCGTGTAAGTCGGCTTCATAGCCGCGACTCATGCCTGTCTCTGATCAGCCATACACCTTCAATCTTGGCACGCTCCTACTTGTAACCTGAACGGGAAAATGAACTGTAGTCGTATCAATTTGTGTTTAGACTGCATGTTACACCTAGTTGGGCGTGGCCCGACCTTCGCGCAAAGGTCGGGTCAAGCCCAACTAATGTACACTCTCCTCAAATAAGCATGGCTGTGCTAGCGTGAAAGTGTACTGTTTGTAGCATCATGCATCACCATGGGTGGCAAACTTGGTGCACAGTTATGACATGTGTGGGTGGCAATGGTGTGCCCCAAGTCTCAGGCCTACAGCAATGTGCACAATCTCACTGTCAATTATGAGGCCCACTGATGACAAGGACACAAAGCCAACAATAAGCTCCTGATTCTGGGGTGGAGATGGCAAGCAATCTGACATGAGGTCTTGTTCAGAACAATGAATGAGCTAATAATATCTTGCATCTATGATGTCATGTTGCAATGATCATATGCCTGTACTTAGAAGGTACAAGGAGCAATTCCTACAACAGTCAATAATTTATGAGACATCATGCCTTCACATGTCATTTAATATCACCATGGTATCACTATGGATGTTGATTCCAAGAATGGCTTTCACATGTGTGCATCAAATTGTATATTTGGCTCCATATTGCAGTGTTGAGTCACATATGGGTAACATATATGTAGAATCGCTCACAGTAAAGCTGGTTTTGATGTTCATTGAAATGATATACATGTAACAGAGGACAATGTTTTATATACCTTAACACAGCTGCCTGTCCATCCTTTAACATCAACTACCCACCAATGAGAACACTCCTCTGTCCTGGAGACATCATCACCTACACATGTGGCTTCAGCTCAAGTTCTCCTACTATTCCTACTATTTACACACAGTGGACAGGATCTGGTATCCAGTGCCCAGCCACTGCTAGTTCTGCTGCAAACATACTCTCACTCTCACAACAAACAGGTGCTTCACTCAATACAGTACCAGGATCATGTGGTAACCTCTCTGCTGTGATGACCAACATCAGTGGAACATGCTACACCTCTGTCCTCACCATACCTACTCCTCAATATTTCAATGGAACCACAGTCACGTGCAGAGATGGCAATTTTGGTACTCTCATTGGCAATGATACACTGAACATACAACTGGCAAGTAAGTACATATAATTGTTCAACTAAACATGTATGATACACAGTGCAGCTGCCTGCTAAAAATGTGTTAGCATTTACACCATTATTGTGGAGCAAGAAAGTGTGAATTGCTTCCTGCCATGTGTTCATAGATAGTGAAAGACATGCGACTATTAGCTTTGTTTTTGTGTTACACTCACATGACATTTAACCTCCTTCCCAGTCCCTCCATATGTTCCAACTGTTACATCCCTGATCACTGATCTTGACCATCTAACAGTGACCTGGACATCTGTTACCACTGCTACCAGCTACAGTGTCAGTATGAATGGCAGTTTCCACACTGTGATCAGTATGCACATGTACACCTTCACTGGACTGTCCAATAACACAGTCTACACTGTCTCAGTGGTGGCCATCAACTGTGCTGGGAGCAGTAGTCCTGCAACAATAACTGGAAGAACAGGTATCTGCAAGTAACATGTTTACTGAACTGTGCTATACCATGACTGTTGATGTTATATTGCTTGATTTTAGGTAATGGACAAGCTGCTTTATCATCACTACCATCAACAAACACACCCACTTTATCCTCTACAACATGTAGGTGTAGGCGTGGCTTGGTTAATTATGGTGAGAGTTAAATCATGCTATGCATTGTGCTCTATTTAGAGTATATGATACTAATCTCTGGTGTATGGGTTCGTATCATGTAGAGCTGCAAGTTCATTTCCATTATTCTATCCAATCCTTCAGGTCCATTTATGGTGGCAGCTGACCCAGGCACAGCTGCAGTTGGTTCATCCATTGGTACAGCTGTTGGTGTGTCAGTCTCTGTCACCTTTGTGGTGTCCTTCACAATGGGAGTGTTGGTGGCTTCTGTTCTCTGCTACATTTCAAGAAGGTCAAAAGAATCATTATACAATCCAAGTTCACATGATGATCCTGCCACTGTATATGATGAGGTGGGCTCTACCAAGAAGAGAGATGCTGTGGAAATGAATAGAAACACTGCTTATGGATCATATGTGTCACAGAGCCATGAAGGAGATAGTATTATGTAGCCAAGCTTATCATGGTGACTCCAGCCCATCCTCCCTGAATATTTTGTATTAAAGTGTACAGTGAATTTGTATTGGCCACCATCAGTTTTTGTATAACAAATTATATTCACCACACCCTGCATTCTTACTATATATGTGAATTTCCTTTTACTAAAATTTGCTTACAGTTTATCTGGATGTCACCATTCTAAACAGGAGACTGTACTACTGAACGTTAAAGCTAGATAATTTCTAATTCCATCTTCTTATCATTAATGACCTACTAGATACATTTTATCTTGATTTTGCATCAGTTATTCTAGAGCTAGGCAGAGAGTTTACTATGATGTCAATATCTCCAGTGCCTCTACCCATCTGACTACAATGTCTGCATGTTGGGTTCTGAGTTCAATTGTACCTAGACCACTTCCAGCTTCAAGATCAGTAGATCAATGGTTGTGACTGCACACACTTGCAGGTGATGCTGTGGTGGTCTGAAGGATCGAAGAATTTCTCTGGGCACAGTGAATATGATGTAGGGTTCATGAAGCACCATAGAGGCATATTACTAGCTACCATATAAGTGCTGTGTGCAGCTTGATAAGGTGGATACCATGTTTACCGATGGTATTACAGATAGCCTTGCTGCTGTGAGACGAAGGAACTAGCACAAGATATGGAGTTATATAACTATGTGAAAGAAGAGCCCTCATAAGTGTTTCTGATAGGCTGCACTGCAAAGGGGAACTCTGCAATACAGATAGAGCACTATAATTATATATATACAAGTCATTTTCTCGTTTGGTTGATTAAGAGTAGGAGTGAGACTGGATGGATCACGTGTTGGCTCTCATCAGTGACAGACTGAGAGTGGCACTCTCAAACAGTGCTAGAGCAGTTGTCCTGCAACAATCACTGGAAGAGCAGTAAGTCACATGTTCACTCAGACTGATAGTAGGCACTGTTGATGTTATCCTTGAAGAAGTAGTAAATACAGGAGATATGTTTGATGCACTCTCTTCAGTAGGTATTGGACCAGCTGCTCCATCAGATTTACTACCAACAACAACCACACCCACTTCTTCCTCCACAACATGTAGGTGTGGGTGGGGCATGTTGGTTTATTACGGTGGTAGAGTTAAGTACCACTACATGTTGTGCGCTGTATACTCATCTCTGGTACATGGTTCATATCATGTACTTATGTGCTCATATACACAATCCTTCAGGTCCATCTATGGTCGCAGCTGGCTCATGCACAGCTGCAGTTGGCTCATCCATTGGCACAGCTGTTGGTGTGTCAGTCTCTGTCACCTTTGTGGTGTCCTTCTCTATGGGAGTGTTGGTGGCTTCTGTTCTTGGCTACATTCAAGTAGGTCCAAAGAATCATCAAACAAACCAAGTCCACTTGCTGATCCTGCTACTGTGTATGATGAGGTGGACTCTAATAAGAAGTAGAAGGGAGTTGCCATGGAGATGAATATCAACCTTGTTTCTGGATCACATGTTTACAGAACTATTAAATCGGGTAGTGAGACTAATCATTGCATACCATGTAGAAATGGAGGGGGGGGAGGGGGGAGAAGGGAGGGAGGGACGGGGAGGCAGTGAATTTTTATTGGGCATATCTCCAATTCTATAAACATACCTATGCTATCTGTGCATAATATTTGTATACACAAATACAAGTTGGCAGGGGCATTAAATGCTTAGCAGGGTCAGCATCCTTGGCAGCTGAAAAGCGAAAGCACAATGCCTTGGGTGGAAGTGTGTCTCACTAGCTGTGGAGAGCTATGAGTGTTGGGGTCTAGAAGCTAGGCATCACTTGGTGAGATTGGCTTCTCATCTGGCCACATGTTACAATCTCTCTATTTCCCAGGCCACCTTCAGTCTGTACGGAAGACTCAGCTTGCCCTGGTGAGGGCATATGTTGTGAGGCAGCCATTGTAAATTGTGTCAGTAGTTGTGCATTAATGTTATTATGTATTCTGTAGCTTTTTTAATGATACAACACTAACATAAATTTATTATTGCACATAAATTATATACAAGCAACTATGCAATATAAAATACACTGACACACAATTACATACACATAACAATTCATGAGGGCACAATTCCTGGTGAGGATAGCCGATGAAATATGGATCTCATGAGGCAGTTGTTAAGCCTTCCGTAAATCACACTAACATATATAATAATAACACAAAGTACTAATATACATGTATGTAGAATTGTTCACAGTAAAGCTGGCTTCGGTGTTTCATAATGGACACGTTTCTACATACCTAAACACAGCTGCATGCCTGTCCATCCTTTAACATCAACTACCCACCAATGAGAACACTCCATTGTCCTGGAGACATCATCACCTACACATGTGCCTTCAGTTCAATTTCTCCTACTATTCCTACTATTTACACACAGTGGACAGGATCTGGTTTCCAATGCCTAGCCACTGCTAGTTCTCCTGCAAACACACTCACACTTTCACAACAAACAGGTGCTTCACTCATTACAGTACCAGGATCATGTGGTAACCTCTCTGCTGTGATGACCAACATCACTGGAACATATTACACCTCTGTCCTCACCATACAGTCTGCCCTCCTTATAAGCTCCATGTTTGTTCCCTGTACTTAAAAGGAATTTGAGCTTGTACCGAATGTTGTTTTTTTGTATGAATTTAATTACGCTTCAAACACATTAGACAGCATTGAGTCCTGCAAACACACTAGATGCCAAAAATCCTCCTCTGAAAAGATGTTCCCACAAACTGTAAAAGACTAGACACACTGTCCTTTGCCCCAGGATATGAATTAATTTAGGTACACACCCCTGAGCTTGTAAGGAGGGAACGAGCTTATAAAGTGGTGTGCTTATAAGGAGGGCAGACTGTACCTACTCCTCAATATTTCAATGGAACCACAGTCAAATGTAGAGATGGCACTACTGGCAGTCTTATTGGCAATGATACACTGAACATACAACTGGCAAGTAAGTATTGTTCAAAATAAACATGTATCATGCAGTGCAGCTGCCTGCTAAAAATGTGTTAGGATTTACACTAAAATTGTGGACTAAGAAAGTGTTAAATGCTTGCTTCCATGAGTTCATTGATAGTGTAAGACATGTGTCTATTAGCTTTGTTTTTGTGTTACACTTACATTACATCTAACCTCCTTCCCAGCCCCTCCATATGTTCCAACCATTACATCCCTGATCACTGATCGTGAACGAATAAAAGTGACCTGGACATCTGTTCCCAATGCTACCAGCTACAGTGTCAGTGTGAATGGCAGTTTCAAAACTGTGATCAGTATGCACATGTACACATTCACTGGACTGACCAATAATACAGACTACACTGTCTCAGTGGTAGCCCTGGGAGAAGTAGTCCTGCAGCAATAACTGGAAGAACAGGTATCACAACTGTACTGTTTAATTATAGTGGTAGGGTTAAATCATGCTACACATTGTGCTCCCTTTAGAGTAAATGGAATGTGATACTTATGGGTTCACTGCTGAAAGTTCATTTCCATTACTCTATCCAATCGTTCAGGTTCATCTATGGTGGCAGCTGACCCAGGCACAGCTGAAGTTGGTTCATCCATTGGTACAGCTGTTGGTGTGTCAGTCTCTGTCACCTTTGTGGTGTCCTTCACTATGGGAGTGCTGGTGGCTTCTGTTCTCTGCTACATTTCAAGAAGGTCTAAAGAAACATTACACAAACCAAGTTCATTTGCTGATCCTGGTACTGTACATGGTGAGGTGGGAACTAATAAGAAGATGAAGGGAAATGTCATGGAGATGAATGATAACACTGCATATGGAATATATGAGCGAGAGGAAACTTATTATTGATGGCCCTACCACTGTATATCACATGGTGCAATACATGCACACAAACTTTGGATATAAGCAAACTAAGGAAAGATAGCAGAAAAGATGCTAAATTGTGACCTATTCTCAAGATGCACAAATTAGTTTAATTTATATCTTAAATTTTCTTTCAAATTAAAGTGATTGTGGGATGTAGGATTGGTGATGCAAAAAAGCAAGGAAATAATTGGAGTTTGATACGATGCTACAAATAGGCAGTAATATTATTGCAATTTTGAACCTAATCTGGCATGGCTGTTTCTCCAGATTCAGAAAAAACATCATGTCTCATTAGCAGATATGTGTAATCATGTATTTGCCCAAAGAAAGTCTATTATCATAGAGTATTGATACCGTGTACGCCAAATTATCAGTTGGTTCAATTTGCTTCCGTTTACTAGATGGAGTGGGTGGGCGGCTGTCGACGCCATTAATAACTATTAATATTAAGGTTATATTGTTAATAGTTTTTAAAATTATCGTTCATTGCGCAGCAGCTGGTACGCTTTCAATGGCTACATTCGAAGCAAAATTACCCGTAGTATCAGACACCCCCCATCAACCCGCAGGTTTTAAATTCCCGCGAAGGGAGATAGGAAAACAGCACTGTAGCTTCCAACCGATCTGGTTTTCGAAGTGGAAATGGTTACATTACAGCGAGTCGGATGACAAGGTATTCTGTCATACTTGCGTTAAAGCTGTCAGAGATTTCAAAATGAGTTCAAAAAATGCCGAGGAAGCCTTTCTGACTAGAGGGTACAATAACTGGAAGGCAGCTACTGAAGCGTTTCGCAAACACGAATCAAGTGCACAGTCTGTAGAGAAACTGTATAGACTACCGTCCACTACAAAAGGCATCGGCGAAACTCTCTCCACTCTTCATGCTCAAGAAAAGCTTCAGAATCGCCAGTGCTTGTTGAAGGTTTTTTCTGCCCTTCGTTTTTTGTCCAGGCAGTGTTGTGCAATAAGGGGTAAAGCGCAAAACATTCTTACCGCCAACAGTACTTTGAAGCAATTGATTTAGCAATTCATTGTATACGTTCCCGATTTGAACAGCCAGGTTATGAAGTGTATAAAAATTTAGAGCAACTAATTACAAAAGCTGTGACACAAAACAGTTTTGATTATGAACTGAAATATGTTGCTGAATTCTACGGAGACGATGTAGATAAAAATAATCTTGCCATTTAGCTGAATATTCTTGCAACAGACTACCCGCATATTCGTACACCACCGAGCATTTGTGCAATTATAGATTACTTTAAGTCTCTTTCACCTGCCAAAAAGCATTTAATGGATCAAGTGTGCACTGTACTGAAACTAATTCTGATCATGCCTGCTACGTATACAAATGCTACCAGTGAGCGATCATTTAGTGCCCTGCGTAGGTTGAAAACATATCTTCGCTCATCTATGTCTCAACAGAGACTGAACCATCTTATGCTGCTTCACGTTCACAAACAAAGAACGTACAGATGCTTTGGATCTAGAAGAAGCAGCCAGGGAGTTCATAGTCATCTCAGAACACAGGCAACGTATTTTCGGAGCGTTTGAATCATTATTTTGCAGACCGAATGAACATGCATATTGAAAGTTAATTGATTTATGCGTAGATATTAATAATCAGTAACGATGAATATTAATTAACCTAATGAAATTAATCAGCCCAACCAGTTTCTATAGCCTTCCGCCGGGCCTGTGGAGAGATGGTGGCTGTGGCTATGCTGCATGAGATCATACCCTTCTCTCCATCCATACTTGAATGGTTAGGTTGCCCACTGATGTTGTCTGTGTTACTGTTGCATATTTCTGTGTTGGAAAAGTATTAAGCCCTATGCATAAGTTATTTAGACCATAGAAAGTGAGCACATGTTCTAACTGTGAGCAAGTTATTCCCGCATGCATTAGGAGGTGCTCTTTCAGCTACACACCACAGAGCAGCACACATCAAAATGTCAGTATATTGTATAGTGGTGCTCAAATTATCGCTATATGCTATCGTCATCAGCAATAACAAAAGCAAAGCCACACACATAAAATAAACCTTGCAAAAGGCATGAGTTGTGACTAGCAAATATTACTCACAATGCCCAAAACACAGGTCCTGAAGTGATACATGTATGAGAAAGAAACACATTAGAACAACTGGTCAATATTTATATCAATAGTGCACATCAAACATGCAATGACCACCACAACCAGCACTGATGCTACTAGTATCACAACTCCAACACTGACACCAATTCCAATACATACAGCAATTGCTGTTTGTGATGGTGATCCCTTCACATTTTTGGGTAGTGAAGAGTTGGCTGTACAAAACAATATGGCATGATGTAACTGCAGCATTAGTAGTGATCAGAAGGATAAAAAAGGAGCTTCAATGTACACCTGACCTGCTCATGCAGGCTACCAGAATTATCTGACTCAAATGTCCCTCCATGTGACCAATGCAAGCAGTGGTACCACTTCAGATGTGCAAATATTGAACACAGCTGTATATTCCTGACACAAGGTGATGCTCAGGATGTACTAAATAGCACAAGTGTGTCATCTATTCTGTATCTAATTAGAACTCATTAATTCATTATTATGCGTAATTCTATACTGACACAGTGTCATGGAGTATAAAAATACTAATTATATTTATATGACATATTTATAATTTTGGGAGTCATTTATGCCTAAGCATACATGAGAAGTCACAAAGTCTCCAGGTATCAATAACTGACTTCAGACACAATTATATCTAAGGCTAACAATACCTCCCAGAAGACAATTTAACTAGGGGAGACTCCATTATTCATAGGCATGTATAACTAGGTGCCAATGTATGCCTAGGTGCCAATGTATGCCTAGGTGCCAATGTATGCCTAGGTGCCAATGTATGCCTAGGTGTCAATGTATGCCATGGTGCCAATGTATGCCTAGGTGCCAATGTATGCCTAGGTGCCAATGTATGCCTAGGTGCCAATGTATGCCTAGGTGCCAATGTATGCCTAGGTGCCAATGTATGCCTAGGTGCCAATGTATGCCTAGGTGCCAATGTATGCCTAGGTGTCAATGTATGCCTAGGTGCCAATGGCTGGGAGTCAGTTTATTACACCTGTGACACAAGCATAAGGGATAGCATTGAGAGACACATGGAGCTCAGAGCTGTATCTATTGTCTAAATCTCAAGGCATGATTTGACAATCCCTGGCAGTAAAGGCGAATGTGTGAGTAGAAAGGCATCAAGTGTCAAGACATGAAATTGTCCTAGAGCTGTCACCTGTCAATGCACAGCTCCTAAAATAAATTTGTACCAACCCAATAATCAAAACAGCATCACTGAACAGTTTCTCTTGCAGCATTGACATAATCAAGCATCACTATATGGACTGATGGGCTCTAACTATTTGTTAATTCTGTACTAGCCACATGCTCATGACTCATTACTAAATGCTGATCTGATGGAGTCGGTGTTGGTGTTGTTGGTAGTGCTGTTGATGGAGCAGAGATTTTTGGCAATACAAGTATGAGTATAGAGTATCTGTATGATGGAACCATCTCAAACATGCAGTGTAATTAATGCATTGACCCACACAATGATGGCTAGTGATCTTAGAATGGTTTATGATAACGGATTCATTATCTCATGTTACAAATTCATAATACAGGTATAAGTAACTATGTCTTTACAAACTGATTGTAGTTTATGCATCAAAGATTTTCGTTACAAAGGTACACTGTACTGCAATGACACAACAACAAATTAAATTATCTGCACATAAGTCTTAATTTGTTTTCAAATGCACAGTGAGGATTTGAGTTACACCAAAGGAAAGGCAAGAACTTGAAAACATGCAAATGTGCCCACCCTAAGCTAATGATCTAGTGCATAGACTGCTAACCATTACAAGCTCATAGTCACAGTTCAGGAGAATATTTGATTAAAACTGAAAAAAATTATGCTACCATTTGTAATGAATTATATTATCCACAACACAACATTTTGAGCTCTAAATAACATTTCCCATTCGTAGAAATTGAATTTTATCAAACGAATACCTGTTCTTCTAGTTATTGTTGCAGGACTACTGCTCCCAGCGCACCACTGAGAAATGTGTACTGTGGTGCTAAGGTGGATGGGATGGGGACCAGCGTGTTGACACTGTCATTGATATAGACATTATAGCTGGTTGCAGTGGGAACAGATGTCAGGTCACTGTTAGTTGGTCTGAATAGGTGCTGATCAGTGATCTAGGTTGGAGCAATCGGAGCAGCTAATGAAGATGAAATCTCACTAATATCCACTAGTTTATTATTTTACTAATTTATTCATTTTTACTGCTGGACAAGTAGCACAGGATAAGCTCCTAGGTTACACATAAATGCAAAGTGACCTAGTACATGTAACAGCATTTGGAGCCATGTATCAATTTCTCTGCTCACATCCTAACCTTATACACTGTACGTACCTGCATGTCTAGTTAGGGGTAAGTGAGGGATAGGGAGTGGCCAGGCATGTGATGCCACACCCAAACATAGAGGGGCTTGTGAGCTGAGCCCTTATCCACACCCTGCCATTAGCCAAACTGGCAGGGCATGGATATGGGCTCAGCTCGTGAGACCCTGTGGCATTATATGTACTATGTTCCTGCTAAGTGTGGCCAAAGACATTACTGAAGTGCACTGCAAGATTACTGCAGTAAGTCATCTTCCTAACATTTGGATCACTATGCCAACTCTGTGCTGCAGTCATCACTGCAGTTCGCTGTGGTGTAGATATGCTTAAACTAATGTATTGAAATGTCAGGATAAGTGGTCTAAACAATGAAGTCAGCCATCCAGCTGCTAGTAAAACAAAATTGATTGGCAAATCCATCAGGTTACTAACGGCTAAATCTGGGAATGGGTCTGTTCAGTACTTCTGTGTTTGTAAGCTGCAGGGTGTGGCCGCTGGGCAGATGCAGAGAATATTACACGTGGTGCCGGTAACGCCTTTTGTAGTATTTACTGTAGACATGAGAAAGCAGTTACTGTTCTATTCGTGGGACTTCCGCAGGATGCGTGCAAAATGAAAATGACACAGACCTATATTTAGCATGTTTATAGAATCCTGAAATGTATGTGTGCTAAATATAGCTTTGTGTCATTTGTATTTTACACTCCTTGTTTCCTTCCTTTTTGCATGCATCTAATCCTATGTTTCTCTAAAACTTTTCTTGTAACAACGTTTTATGGAGTGCATGTGTTTGCATGTGTGTGTATATGTGTGAGTGCGTGCAAAGGTATGTATTTGAGTTAACATAGCATAGCATTTGTACATTGTGTCCTCATGTTATTATCACTTTCACATCTACAGTAAGAGATTACATTGGCATGGCTGCTGATCGCAGTAACTCTGCAGACATGCATGGACGGTCTTTTTCAATTGTTTGTCACATTTGGATGAACAAGCACACATTTGTGCAGCTGTTCATCCTGAAGCCCACTGTGGACTGCGGTGTGTACAGACCTGACAGCGGCCCTCCTGTTTCCACTATCTCCACTTTCAATAAAGTGTTTCAACAACAACAGCATGTATAGCATAAAAACAAACCGATTTGAAAAAAATGACACATTATGAATACATATACAATTCATTTCCTTGTGTTTGGGCAATTGATGGTAGGAGCAAACCACGTGTTGGCTCTCATTAGTGGCAGGCTGAGGCGGCCATGCAACTCTGCTGTTACTGGGTGTTACCCTGAATCACTAATAGGGAAAATAATATGAGTGTGACATGAAATTACACTATTTAATAGTGTGAAATCACGAATAAACCCCTTTACAATGGACCCAATAAGAAGAGGTTATAACATAGATAACAAAAATGGTTTTGTTCTTTGATTTTGAAGAGATGGAAATACAGGTAGCTAAGCAAAAGACTTCCAGCTGCCATATCTGTACATGCATGTCTCCATTGCAAGTTGTACGCATCCAACCCAACTCCAGACACCACTAAGATCATGTGCTTTTGCCATCTTTGCTGCTATCACAATAATGCTAGTGTCAGGTGACAGGAGACTATAACATCAAACTCTGTGTGTTTGGCCACACCCATCCTGAACCGATACATCAACAAGGACAAGCATGAAATAAATCCTTCTTCCACCTCAACCACCACACCCAGGTGAGGTTGACACATTCAGTAAGGTAGCTGATTTAATATCACAAATACATGTATGAGCTTTTTAAAAATCACTCTTTAATGCAAACTAATTCTTCTTGACACAATGCCTAATATAATATAGTTGGCCTGAAAGCAGAGAACATGTGACTGATCAATGCACACATACATTACACACATGGTTCTAGGTAGCTGTAGTGCACATGTATGTGGGATGCAGTAGAAGGCTACATGTCACGTCAGATATTTCTGGAGGGTTGGGTGCTCACAAAGGAAGCACTAGTGGTCGTCCTACTTCAGCATAGATAGCTCCACCAACCTAAAAGAGCATGGCAGTGATAGTGATCAATAATCAGATTATTAATAACTAGCATTTATACTTTATATGCTGCATTGTCAGTGGGTTCAAACATTGAAACATCAGGCTGAGGTGACCATACAACTCGACTGTCATTGGGAGTTACCCTGAATCACTAAAAAGTGTGACATGAAATTACACTATTTAAATAGTCCAAAATCACGAACAGTTTCTTTTACAATGGACCCAATAAGAGGAGGTTATACTGTAACTTTGATTTTGAAGAGATGGCAATACAGGTAGCTAAGCAAAACACTTCCAGCTGCCATATCTGAACATGCATTTCTCAATTGCAAGTTGTACACATCCAACCCAACTACAGGCACCACTAAGATCATGTGCTTTTGCCATCACAGAGGCAGAGCTGGCTCACAGTAATGCTAGTGTCAGGTGACAGGAGACTATAACATCAAACTAAACTCTGTGTGTTTGGCCACACCCATGCTGAGCCGATACATCAACAGGACATGCGTGCAGCATATCAGGAGTAATGCTACTTCCAACCTCAACCACCACACCCAGGGGAGGTTGACGCGTGATGGCAACATTCAGTAAGGTAACCGATTTAAAATATCACAAAAAATGTATGAGCTTTTAAAAAATCACTCTTTTTCATGCAAACTAATTCTTCTTCACACAATGCCTAATGTAAAATATTTGGCCTGAAAACGGAGAACACATGACTGATCAATGCACACATACATTAAGCACATGGTTCTAGGTAGTTGTAGTGTACATGTATTTGGGCTCCTGTAGAAGGCTATATGTCACGTCAGACAGTTCTGGAGGGTTGGGTGCTCGCAAAGGAAGCACTGGTGGACATCCTACTTCAGCATAGATAGTTCCACCAACCTAAAAGAGCATGGCAGTGATGGTGATCAATCATCTAGTCTATCAATAATCGTTATATGCTGCATTGTTAGTGGGTTCAGACATTTCTTTCTGTGTCCAGAAGGAGAAATGGTGGCTACAGTTATGTTCTGAAGACATAGCCTTCTCTCCATCCATACTTGACTAGTTCGATTGCTCAATGATGTTCTCTCTGTTCCCCAATGTCATTCCAGTGTTACTGTTGTGTATTTCTTTCTGTTTACTATGAGAGAAAGGTATTAAGACTTATACACAACTTCTTCAGACCAATGAAACATTCTTACTGTGAACAAATTCAAATTCAAATGCCTTTGGAAGTTATTTCCAAATGCATTAATTAGTAGGTGCTCTTTTAGCTACACATATCCACACAGCAGTACACATCAAAAATGTCAGCATGTGTGTATTATGCAAAGTGATGCTCAAACTGTGAAAGAGGGGAAATCTTCTTTTGGATTATTGCCACATAGTAAAGGTGCCCTTTCAGCCCACACTAATTTAGTGCTCCATACTGAAGAACATGTGTGTGCATTGATGCTCAAATGATCTATTTGCAATACTAACCAACAATCACTGTTTCTTTCAAAACGGCATCAGCTATGACTTTTAACAAAACGAACAACTGCCACAAAATATATACGTACTTGGATAATCCTGGTGTTGTATAAGAAAGCAACCAGAGGGGGCACATTGAGCAGATGATGAAACATGTTGGTATCTTACTCTTTCTAGATGCAATGACCACCACCACCAGCACTGATGCTACTAGTATCACAACTCCAACACTGACACCAACTCCAATACCAGCTGCTGTTGTTTTTGATGGTGATCCATTTACATTTTTTGGAAGTGACAAGCTTGCTGTCAGAAATAATGAGGCATGATGTGTGGTTAGTGTTAGTTGTGTACATCTGATGGAATGATTGCAACAACATTTAAAGTGTATAATAAATAAGCAATCTATATTGATAGCATCCCCATCTCATCTGGGTGTCACAGTGATTTCAATGTAATTTCAGAGGGTTTTAATACAGCCACTTAACCGTTTATTATAATCTGAATGTTTTACATAATTAATCTGCACGCTATATCAGCAATAAACCAGTTTGCTAAATATTTGTTTTAAAAGTATTGCTTTTATTCAGAAATACCAGCAGGATGTGTATTCAGGGGTCTGGTGATTGCGAGCTAGCAGTTAGAGAAGCATAAGGGAACAGCTTGGCACTAGCTTGGTCACCACCACATACAAGCTGAGGATTGTTCAGGTAGGTGTCTTTCATATCCCTTCAGATCAAAAGTGTGGACAGGAAATACAAAAAGGAGTCAGCATTAGATGAAGAGCACTAGAGCAGTATTTGGATTTGCCATTCCAGAAGACCTTTCAGTAGTGCGATATTAACAGGTACGTATCAAAGTAGGTTCTTATTCATTGTTAAGCCATGCTGTATATATGCTGTCCACTTCAACAGGTCCCTACAAAATGATCAAGAAGATAAAATACACAATTGGAAACACAACACTTGGCACTGTTTCATTCCACACCTTTTTCAAGACAATAGTTATTCATATCAAACACAAATGTTGCTTACTGTTTGATGTACTGATGTCTCATTCTTTCAGTGGTCCTTGCTTGTTTGCTATCTTCAATAGCTTCATTTATCTTGTCCCGTTTTGTCAAATGCATTTGCTACAACCTCACCTAATAAATGCTTGAGAAATGCTCACTGCACTACATAGACAGAATTATTATTTTTCCTATTTCACTCAAGAGAGCATTATAAGACCACAGCATTATATTGTGACATGTGAAGGATTAATAATTACTTACTGTAAAGTTTTTATTTCAGTAATCCTGCCATCAGGCCATCAAAATACTTGTATTACTTCAAATGGACAATTGTTACTTGAGTGGTACGACTATATATACTGTTTGTTAACTTTTAGGTCATGACCCCAGCAAAATTAAGATATTCTCACAAGAGCATTTGAAATTAACACTGCCAATATCTCTCTCATTGCATGGCCCCTGCTTCATACATCAAGGTTGATGACTGATTACAACATTCTACTTGCACTGACATTGATGGTTAGTCTTTATATCTGTGTCTGTTTAATTTCAGGACAAGGCTTTATAATTATGCAATTGAAACTACCGGCTGCAATATGGTCATCAGTAGAAGTAAAGTGACATGTTTTGTGCACCCTATGCTATCCAAAGCAGAGACACAGAACAACGGAAAGATGGAGTACACATATCTCCTAGCTACTATGCCCACAAGAATTTAGAAATCTAAATTGTGACAAAAAAATTGATTATTCAAACCAAGGTTTGGTAAAATAAGTTCATGAGCTATTTTGAGCATGATAATGAAGCACTCAGCACTATATGGGAATCTAACTGCCACACTTGTAATTGCAGATGAAGAAGCTTATCCTGTGTAATCAGTCAGTCAATTAATAGCATAACTGCAATGGCAGTCACCATTAGGACTGGGCTGAGGGCTGCCTCATACATGAAGCTCCCTGGTGGAAAGAGAACATATTTCTATTATAACAACACAAAATGGCATATGTACACTTGTGTGTGTATGTGTACATGTATGTGTCAGAGTGCATGTGTATGTGTGTACATTCTCTTGTAGTGTGCATGTTAGTATGTGAGTGTGTGTGTGTGTCTCCACCTTCATACTATAACATTAGATGAAAGTCATGATCACTTAGAGCAATAGGTACATGACCCCATTGTTTTCCTGTTAAGTGCACACACACTTCAGCATTGTCACTGATAATGCACAACACAAACATGCAAAAACACACACACACACTGTGTGTGTTTCTTAAGAACAAAGTATAATGATTTGTACACCCAAATAACTGTGTATGTTAATTATCTAATGCCCTCAATGGACAATAGATGGGACATAGTTTGACAACCAATATCACATATATTCAGCTGTTTGAAGATCTTTTTAATACATCCCATTGAACTCCTATGACCTTAAGCCATGGGACACAAGTGTCAGAAGCATAAATGACTCTCACTAAATGACTCTAATGGCTCTCCTCCCTCCCCCACCCTGTCATTGGTCATGAAGACCTAAGGTACAAATGGCTATCACAAGGCATGTATTGTTCCTCTCATTAGCCATGCTTGGTAGCATTTTATTTGAGGTGTGATTATAGAGAGTTGATATGGAGGAGGATGGTTTCATTGTTGTTCAGATGTACAGGTATAAGAACAAATTCAAGTTCAAAGCAGGAATACTATGCCACAAAAAAGAAGGTAAATTATAAGAAGCAATGAATTGGAAGGAATGTAGCGTATAGAAAAAAAACATTCAAAAATTAATACCTAGAAGTTTATTTGTATTTAACTGTGAACATGTGTCGTCTTAAAACATTCAACACTCCTAATCCAATGAACACCACAACTGTACCAACTATATTCTACTTCATACATGTAAGAAGTATGCAATGAATCATGCAACCTAGGTGGCAACCATGGTAACGGCTAAATAAGCGTTCAGACAAGGAAGTTAAGAAAATAATTTCTCACATTTGGTTATTTACAAGTTTCTTTTATATGTATGTCAAAAGTTTCAAGAACAAACTCATTATAGAAAACAATAAACTGTTGCATAATGGTCATATTTACTGTGCACAGAAACAGTCTATTAGGAGGCCATTAGTCATAGATCTATGTCAAAGGGCCTTCTTTTCATCATAATTAAAAAGAATGAGTAGTGGCATCAAGTGTCAAGACATGAAATTGTCCTAGCCTGCCCAATAATCACACCAACATTACTGAACAGTCCTCTTTCAGCATTGACATGATCAAATATCACTATAATGGACTGAATGGCTCTAACTATTTGTTAATAATGAAGATACCTGTACTAGCCACATTCCTACGACTCATTACTAAATGCTGACCTGATCGAGTCGGTGTTGATGTTGTTGGCAGTGCTGTTGATGGAGAAGAGGTTTTTGACAATACAAGAATGAAATATGAGTATTTTGATGATGCAACCATCTCACACATGCAGTTGAACCAATGCCTTGAACCACACAATGATGGCTAGTGATCTTAGAATGGTTTATGATAACGGATTCGTGATCTCCTGTTACAAATTCAAGTAACTGGGAATATGTCTTTACAAACTGATTGTAGTTTATGAATCAAAGATTTCCGTTACACAAGGTACACTGTAATACAACTACATGTACACAACAACAAAATTACATTGGTCTGGTTTTTTGTCCTACAAATGCACAGTGAGGATTTGAGATACACCAAAGGAGAGGCAAGAACTAGACAATATGCAAATGTGCCCACCCTAAGCTAATGATCCATCCTTCATTAGTGCATAGACGGCTAACCATTACCAGCTCATATTCACAGTTCAGGCAAAGATTTGATTTAAACTGAAAATATATATATTACCATTTGAAATTATCCAAAAAGATCAACACAACATTTTGAGCTCTAAATAACATTTCCCATTCGAAGAATTGAATTTAATCTTATGAATACCTGTTCTTCCAGTTATTGTTGCAGGACTACTGCTCCCAGCACAGTTGATGGCCACCACTGAGACACTGTAGACTGTGTTATTGGTCAGTCCAGTGAATGTGTACTGTGGTGCTCCGGTGGATGGGATGGGGACCAGTGTGTTGACACTGTCATTGATACTGACATTGTAGCTGGTAGCAGCGGAAACAGATGTCCAGTTCACTGTTAGTTGGTTTGAATAGGTACTGATCAGCGATGTAATGGTTGGAGCACTTGGAGCAGCTAATAAAAATGAAAAGAAACAGATCTCAAAATCGACTATTTATTGTTTTTATTTGTTTACTGCCAGACAAGTAGCACAGGTAAAGTTCCTAGGTTAAGCATAAATGCAAAGTGACCTAGTACATGAAACAACAGTTGGAGCCATGTATTAATTTCTCTGCTCACATCCTAACCTTATACACTGTACATACCTGCATGTCTAGTTAGGGGTAAGTGGGGGACAGGGAGTGGCCAGGCATGTGATGCCACACCCAAACATAGAGGGGCTCATGAGCTGAGCCCTTATCCATGCCCTGGCATTGGCCAAACTGGACCAACAATTGGCCAATGCAAGGGCATGGATATGGGCTCAGCTTGTGAGACCCTGTGGCATTATATGTACTATGTTCCTACTAAGTGTGGCCAAAGACATTACTGAAGTGCACTGCAAGATTACTGCAGTCAGCCATCTTCCTAACATTTGGATCACTATGCCAACTCTGTGCTGCAGTCATCACTGCCCTGTAAAGTGTTTGCTGTGGTGCAGGTAATCCTAAAAACTAATGTATCGAAATGTCAGGATAAGTTGTCCATTCAACGAACTACACTATCCAGCTGTTAGTATTGAGATTAAGAAACAACATTAAATGGCAAATCCATCAGGTTACTAACGGCTAAATCTAGGAATAGGTCTGTTCAGTACTTCTGTGTTTGTAAGCTGCAGAAGGTCTAGCTATAGCTTTGATGTGTGAGGTGTGTGTGCAAGTGTGTGTGAGGTGTGTGTGAGGTGTGTGTGAGATGTGTGTGAGGTGTGTGAGAGGTGTGTGTGAGGTGTGTGTGTGAGGTGTGTGTGTGTGTGAGGTGTATGTGTGAGGTGTGTGTGTGAGGTGTGTATGTGAGGTGTGTGAGGTGTGTGTGTGAGGTGTGTGTGTGAGGTGTGTGTGAGGTGTGTGTGTGAGGTGTGTGTGTGAGGAGTGTGTGAGAGGTGTGTGTGTGAGGTGTGTGTGAGGTGTATGTGTGAGGTGGATAATGTGGATATGGTTAAAGGTTGCCATGGTACATGAGACATTTTATCTATCCTTTGGCAACTCAACAGAAGAGTGTGCCTGTATATAGTAGCTGAAGAGAATGTTAAACAAATGAAATAGAATAGACCATTGATTAATTAATAACTGTATAATGGAAAGTTTCTTTCTAACCCAGGTTTTAATAACCTCCTGCAAATAACTTAATGCATCTTACATGCCAGTTGTATTCTCAGTGTATCATTGCCAATAAGAATACCAAAATTGCTATCTTTGCACGTGACTGTGGTTCCATTGAAATATTGAGGAGTAGGTATGGTGAGGACAGAGGTGTAGCATGTTCCACTGATGTTGGTCATCACAGCAGAGAGGTTACCACATGATCCTGGTACTGCATTGAGTGAAGCACCTGTTTGTTGTGAGAGTGTGAGTATGTTTGCAGCAGAACTAGCAGTGGCTGGGCACTGGAAACCAGATCCTGTCCACTGTGTGTAAATAGTAGAAACAGTAGGAGAACTTGAATTGAAGGTACATGTGTAGGTGATGATGTCTCCAGGACAGAGGAGTGTTCTTGTTGGTGGGTAGTTGATGTTAAAGGATGGACAGGCAGCTGTATTGTACAGAACATGGTTATGCATATGTATAAATAGTTGCATTGGAGGAAAAGGTAATAGCAATCAAATGCTTTAAGCAAGAAATAATCTTACAATCTCAGAAGTCAACATGCATGGGTATTGTACCACATGAAAAGTACCTGCTCAATATGAACTAATGTACAGTATGAGTGACCCTGTGCTGTACCCATGACCAGACCCATTGGTGACTGGACCATAGACCATGGATCAACCCAGATCCCTTAGATACACAGTGAGTAATGGTGGCCAGACCAGGCCCTGCTCATGTTTTGTGTAACTTATGTTTTGTGTAACTTATGCATAACAATGGAAAAATGGAGTACATAGTGATGCCTGAATCTGATGTAGTTCATTCTACTTGTAACTGTGTCAACTGACACCAAATATGCCTATCATGGTGTGAACCACTCTGAGCCATTCACATGCAACACTGAAGGTGTGGATACATTTGTGTGTGGAGGAGGAGGAAAGGAGGGCTGGAAGTGTGCCATATGCCTATCACTAACTATGTCCATTTTAACTGCATGCTAATGAATGAATAAAGGTTGTGAATTACTACTCATCAGTACGGGTAAGGTGACATGTTTTGGTGCAACTTATGCTATCCAAAGCAGAGAACAGAACAATGGAAAGATGGAGTACACATACAGTGAATCTCCTTGCAAGATTATTCATAAGCTATTTTGCTGAAAATGAAGCATTTAGTTCTACATAAGTATTTAAACACTGCACTTGTAATAGTATATGAAGCTTAATATCCCTTGTATCAGGCAGTCAATTAATAGCATAACTGCAATGGCAGTCACCATTAGTACCTGGCTGAGGGCTGCCTCATACTTGAAGCTCCCTTGTGGAAAGAGAACTATCATAACATAAAATCGCATATATACACGTGTGTGTATGTGTACATATGTGTGTAAGAGTGCATGTGTATGAGAGTGCATGTGTATGTGTGTGCATGTGTGTACATGTTCTTGTAGTGTGCATGTGACTATGTGTGTGTATGTCTTCATCTCCGTACTATAACTAGATGAAAGTTAGCTATAGCAATGGGTATACAACCTCATTTTCATCTTCTTAAGTGCACACACATGTGTTTCAGCATTGTCCCTAATAATTCACACAAACAAACATGCAATACACACACACACACACACACACACACACACACACACACACACACACACACACACATTCATACAGTATGGCTTGGATGCAGCTATGTGTGTTTCATAGGAACAAATTATTAATAATGATTGTACTTCATAATAACTGTACATGTTAATTACCTAATTCCCTCAATGGGACATTAGTTTGACACAAATAGCAAATATTATCAGCTGTTTGAATATCTTTCTTCCCCAAATAATGATGCCTAATATATACGATCAATACATTATTCGAATTTCATTTAATATCTCCCATTGAACTCCTATGACCATAAGCCATGAGATCCAGTGTCATAGGCATAAATAAATGACTCTAATGGCTCTCCTCCCTCCATTGGTCATGAAGACCTATTGTACAAATGGCTATCACAAGGCATATATTGTTCCCTCATTATCCATGCTTGGTAGCATTTTATTTGAGATGTGATTATAGAAAGCTGATATGGAGGAGATGGTTTCATTGTTGTTCAGATGTATTTGCAAAGCGGTCAGAATCCAAACGGTATGGAGGGGAGAGGGGGGAGCCAAATTTGAGAAACATGTCAAAAATGTAAAACAAAATCTTCAAGTTTGAAGCAGGAATGCTATGCCACGAAAAAGAAGATAATCAAAAGTATGACAAGAAGCAATGAATTGGAAGGAACGTATAGGGTACAGAAAAAAACGTTCAAAAATTAATACTTAGGAGTTTATTTGTAGTTCTTAGAAATAGCCATTCCAGCAAAGGTGGTATGACCTTACAGAATGTCTGAACTATTCAGTAGAAAAATATGTTTTCTGTTGGAGAATGGTAATTGGAAAGTGCTAAAAATAACTACACACATGTGTCGCCTTAAAACATTCAACACTCCTAATCCAATGAACACCACACCTGTACCAACTATCATAGATGAAAGAAGTATGCAATGAATCATACATCTTAGGTGGCAACCATGGTAACGGCTAAATGAGTAAATAGTTGCTCAGACAAGGAAGGTATGAAATAATTTATTGTATTTACAAGTTTAACCATTTTTTTAAATGTCCAAGTTCAAGAACAAAGTCATTATAGAAAACAATAAACTGTTGAATAATGGTCATATTCACTGTGCACAGAAACAGTCTCCCTATTAGGAGGCCCTCCACTGTTACTATATCAAATAGGGCTTCTCTTCATCATAATGGATCAGTATCAGAAGGTATGCATACATTTTGATGATTTAGTATGACACTTTGACATTGTCATAACCAACTCTTGCAGATATTCGGCTGAGTGTGATCACAGGGTGTCTACTAGCCATCATGATAATGAGATCAGGCTGCATAGCAGGGACATGTACCACACATGAGAACAGATTGCTCTGGTCAACAAAAAAGCCAAAAAGAGTAACATTTTAAATGTGTGTCCCTCAGCAAACTGGTGCAGAGGAATGTGAATTGCTTTCCTTTGATTTTGGCAAGACTAACAGAGTGTAACATTTTAAAGATGTTTTAAACACAACTGCCTAAAACCAACTCCTCCTGCCCTTGAACACAGAATGATAAAAATTGAGAAGCTTTAATGTATACCTGACCTGGACATGCAGGCTATCAGTATTATCTGACTCAAATGTCCATCAGTGTGACCAAGGCAGGCAGTGGTACCACTTCAACATTGGGCATAGCTGCATTCCTGACACAAGGTGATGCTCAAGATGTACCAAATAGCACAAGTGTGTCATTTAATCTGTGTTATAAATTTTATTAATTCATTTTATGTGTGTGATTCTATACTGACGCAGTGTCATGGAGTATAAATAACTAAATTCTATAATAATTATATTTATACTTTTGGGAGTCATTAATGCCTAAGCATATATGAGTAGGGAAGTCTCAAAGTCTCCAGGTATCAATAGCTGACTTCAAACTCATTTCTACCTAGGCGAACAATACCTCCCAGAAGACATTTTAACTAGGGGAGACTCCATTATTCATAGGCATGTATGCCTAGGTGCCAATGTATGCCTAGGTGCCAATGTATGCCTAGGTGCCAATGTATGCCTAGGTGCCAATGTATGCCTAGGTGCCAATGTATGCCTAGGTGCCAATGTATGCCTAGGTGCCAATGTGTGCCTAGGTGCCAATGTATGCCTAGGTGCCAATGTATGCCTAGGTGCCAATGTATGCCTAGGTGCCAATGTATGCCTAGGTGCCAATGTATGCCTAGGTGCCAATGTATGCCTAGGTGCCAATGTGTGCCTAGGTGCCAATGTATGCCTAGGTGCCAATGTGTGCCTAGGTGCCAATGTATGCCTAGGTGCCAATGTATGCCTAGGTGCCAATGTACGCCTAGGTGCCAATGTATGCCTCGGTACCAAGTGCTGGGAGTCATTTTATTACACCTGTGACACAAGCATAAGGGATAGCTTTGAGAGACACATGCAGCTCAGAGCTGTATCTATTGTCTAAATCTCAAGACATGATTTGACAATCCCTGGTGATTAAAGGTAAATGTGTGAGTAGTGGCATCAAGTGTCAAGACATGAAATTGTCCTAGAGCTGTCACCTGTCAATGCACAGCTCCTAAAATAAATTTGTACCAACCCAATAATCAAAACAGCATCACTAAACAGTTTATTGAAATTATCAAGCATCGCTATAATGGACTGAATGCCTCTAACTATTGTTAATAATGAAGATACCTGTACTAGCCACATGCTCATGACTCATTGCTAAATGCTGACCTGATGGAGTCGGTGTTGGTGTTGTTGGCAGTGCTGTTGATGGAGCAGAGGTTTGTGGCAATACAAGAATGAAATATAGAGTATTTTTATGATGGAACCATCTCACACATGCAGTTTAATTAATGCATTGAACCACACAATGATGACTAATGAGCTTAGAATGGTTATGATAATGGATTCATTATCTCATGTTACATATTCATAATACAGGTATAAGTAACTATATCTTTACCAACTGATTGTAGTTTATGCCTCAAAGGTTTTCATTACAAAGGTACACTGTACTGCAATGACACAACAATAGCAAAATAACATTGGTCTGGCTTTGGGTCTTATAAATGCACAGTGAGGATTTTGGATACATGAAAGGAGAGGCAAAAACTAGAAAATATGCATATGTGCAAAATATCCAAAAAGATCAACACAACGCTCTGAATAACATTTCCCATTCGAAGAAATGGAACTTTATCTTATGAATACCTGTTCTTCCAGTTATTGTTGCAGGACTACTGCTCCCAGCACAGTTGATGGCCACCACTGAGACAGTGTAGACTGTGTTACTGGTCAGTCCAGTAAATGTGTACTGTGGTGCTCCGGTGGATGGGATGGGGACCAGTGTGTTGACACTGTCATTGATACTGACATTGTAGCTGGTAGCAGTGGGAACAGATGTCCAGGTCACTGTTAGTTGGTCTGAATAGGTGCTGATCAGTGATATAATGGTTGGAGCACTTGGAGCAGCTAATAAAAATGAAAAGAAACAGATCTCACTAACATTGACTAGTTTACTGTTTTAATACTTTTGTTTTACTGCTGGACATGTAAGCACAGGATAAGCTCCTAGGTTACACATGAATGCAAAGTGACCTAGTACATGTAACAGTAGTTGGAGCCATGTATTAATTTCTCTGCTCACATCCTAACCTTATACACTGTACGTACCTGCATGTCTAGTTAGGGGTAAGTGGGGGATAGGGAGTGGCCAGGCATGTGATGCCACACCCAAACATAGAGGGGGTCATGAGCTGAGCCCTTATACATGAACTGGCAGCAAAATACACTACACAGCTGTTAGCACTGATATTAAGAAACAACGTTGAATGGCAAATCCTTCAGGTTACTAACGGCTAAATCTAGGAATGGGTCTGTTCAGTACTTCTGTGTTTGTCAATTGCAGAAGGTCTGATTATAGCTTTGATGTGTGAGGTGTGTGTGTGAGGTGTGTGAGAGGTGTGTGAGGTGTGTGTGTGAGGTGTGTGAGAGGTGTGTGAGGTGTGTGTGTGAGGTGTGTGAGAGGTGTGTGAGGTGTGTGTGAGGTGTGTGAGAGGTGTGTGAGGTGTGTGTGTGAGGTGTGTGAGAGGTGTGTATGAGTTGCGTATGATGTGTGTGTGATGTTTGTGTGTGTGTGAGGTGTGTGTATGTGAGGTATGTGTGTGAGGTGTGTGTGAGAGGTGTGTGTGTGAGGTGTGTGAGGTGGATAATGTGATATGGTTAAAGGTTGTCATGGTACATGAGACATTTTATCTATCCTTTGACAACTCAACAGAAGAGAGTGCCTGTATATAGTAGCTGCACTATAAAAGAGAGAATGTTTTAAAAACAAATGGAAACGAATAGATGCTTGATTAATTAATAACTGCATAATGGAAACTTTTGTTTTTCAACCCAGGTTTTAATAACCCCCGCAAACAACTTGATGCATCTTACATGCCAGTTTTATGTTCAGTGTATCATTGCCAATAAGAGTGCCAAAATTGCCATCTCTGCAAGTGACTGTAGTTCCATTGAAATATTGAGGAGTAGGTATGGTAAGGACAGAGGTGTAGCATGTTCCACTGATGTTGGTCATCACAGCAGAGAGGTTACCACATGATCCTGGTACTGTATTGAGTGAAGCACCTTTTTGTTGTGAGAGTGTGAGTGTGTTTGCAGCAGAACTAGCAGTGGCTGGGCACTGGAAACCAGATCCTGTCCACTGTGTGAAAATAGTAGAAACAGTAGGAGAACTTGAATTGAAGGTACATGTGTAGGTGATGATGTCTCCAGGACAGAGGAGTGTTCTTGTTGGTGGGTAGTTGATGTTAAAGGATGGACAGGCAGCTGTATTGTACAGTACATGTTTATGCATATGTGTAAATAGTTGCATTGGAGGAAAAGGCTTGACTAGCAATCAAACATACTTTAAGCAATAAATAATCTTACAATCTCAGTGTCAACATGCATGGGTATTGTACCACATGAAATATGAACTAATGCACAGTATGAGTGACCCCTGTGCTGTACTCGTGACCAGACCCATTGGGACTGGACCATAGACCATGGGTCAACCCAGATTCCTTGGATACGCAGTGAGTAATGATGGCCATACCAGGCCGTACTCAATTACACACATGCAAGCAGCTCCGAAGTGGTACATGAGGTTGTGATATGTTTATTAGGTCCCCCTCCCTCTATGGCCTTGCTTCATTTGGTATTATTGCCGTTATGAACATGCAGAAGATTAGTGCATTTCACTCACTCAACTTACCCTATGCACTGAAATGAAAATTCTGCCAATGCCCACTTGGATAGACATGCTGCCTTGCTTGTACAAACTTCACTTAAGTGTTATCGCATACCCAGCTGTATTGTACATGTGTACATCTACCTAGGCACGATGCACACATGCATACATGCATACAGGGTACTACACACACACACACACACACACACACACACACACACACACAACCACACACTGCACGCACACACACACACAAACACACACATGCACGCACACAGAGAGACTGGCTTGTACCACTTGCATTGACTTTGGGTTCTTATTTCTCACACTGTTTTCACAAAGTGTACATGTACATAAATATACACACCTGTGCGCACACTTGCATTTGTAAATAGCCTTGTCACACACACACACACACACAACACACATACTCATGAACAGTACACTTGCATTGTTACAGAAATTGAATCTTGTGTGCAGCACACATGTACAATACACTTGAACACTAATGATGGTACATCACACACACACACACACACACACACACACATACATACATACATACACACACACACACACAAACACATGTACATTGTATGCAAGGTCTGTTCCTCTGAACCTGTTCTCTGCACATGCACTTGCATTCTATTTCATTGAACTGCTCGTATGCATGCTTGAGAGGCCACTGATTCTATTCTCAATTTCTGTACTGGGAGTGAGTTTTTGTACTCGTAGTGTGTTGCTCTCTATCGTTTATGTGGTTGACAACTTCTCTCCTTGCATGTGGGAGCTCCCTTATCACTGGTTCTCTACATATTATGCAACATGAGACTCACAACACCTTTCACTGAGAAGGTGTGAAATAATGCTTCCGTATTTATTTAAACCTAGCAAACGTTTATGCCTCGCCCACTCAGCTTTTGTTCCACTTGCAGTGAATTCTGTCACTTGTTTCTAACAACTAGGATGTAGATGTAGTGTTACAGTACTGTCTACCAAATTACTTTGCTGCAATACTCTTCCCTCAGTACACTCATCTAGCACTCTGCACAAGTGCTCCATGCATTGATTGACCTTCCTAGAAGGGTATGCCAGGGTTGCAATGGTGGAGTTGTTTCTATAGAGCTGGATAATGAATATTGCTACTAACTTGCTACTTTATGTCTGCCCTTAAACATGTAAGTCTTTCCTTCAGTGCTATGTTGCGTGTCACACTACAATTGTATCTATGTTTGTATGCAGGGGAATTAAATGTCTCACAATAAGTACACACTATATATTTTGTTTCACGTCCAGCCATTGCAATAATCTATACACTCATTTTATTCCCTGAATAATGTGTGTATATAATATAATGATATTGACAACAATAATAACAGTTCTGCACAGGCTTGTCACCCTACCACCCGACCAAACGCAGTGGTAGGGCCCGCGCGACTAAAACACACACACGCGCGCACACACGCACACACACGCGCACACACACACATACACACACTCACGCACACACACACACACACGCGCACACACGCGCACACACGCATGCACACACACACACAAACACACACACAGGCTCAAACTGGAGTACAACAAGGTGATCCACTAGGCCCCTTCATGTTTGCCCTAGTTCTTCAAAAGATGGTAACCACCATTCACACTGATGAGGCATGTGCTGGATTACTGCAAAATGCTTGGTACTTGGATGATGGTTCAATAGCAGGTGAATCTTCATCAGTGTTGAGAGCCCTAACCATTATTCAGGCTCAAGGTCCGTCACTAGGGGTTCTTTGTTAACTTCAAGAAATGGGAATTATTTAGTGTTAGTGACCTTCCTCCATCTATACAGACATCAAACCAACCTAACATGGAAATCCTGGGAGCACCTATTGGTGATGCTGAATTTTGCAGACAATTCTTCGCTAGTAAACATCAAGAGCACTAGCTCTGTTGTCAACCATTAATGATCTTGGTTGCATAGACCCCCAAGTGCACTTGCCCTGCTGCGTCTTTGTTCCAGCTTTTGCAAACTTGCTCACATTGCCAGGACAATGCCTCCCCACCTCATTTTGAGCTCAATGGAGAAGTTTGACATAGATGTTCACTGTTCCTTTGCAGATTGCACTGGTTGTGATGTTCCTGACTCAGCTTGGAGGCAAGCCCAGTTGAGTTTGAGAAGAGGGAGTTTTGGTCTGCGCTCATTCGCTCTTCATTCACCAGCTGCATATATAGTGGTTCTGGTAGTGTGATCCCCACACCACATTTGGAAAATGCCATTACTCACTACAATACCTGTGTTCCGCTCTCAGATTCCCTGTCTATTAGTGGCTTGGTTGGCCATACTCCCACCCAAAAGAAACTGTCTGATGCCATAGAAGAGATGCTGTTCAACTCTCTCCTTAATAGCTGTTCTCTTGCTGACAAGGCCAGACTGCTGTCAGTATCATCTCCCCACACTTCAGCTTGGATTTCAGCTGTCTCTTCCTCCAGCTTGGGACTGCACCTTGACCCGAGTGAATTTCAAACAGCAGTGAAATGGTGGTTGGGAGTCAATCCCTCATTCAGTTCAGATGGAAATCCAATGGTTTGTCCTCTATGTCCCAACTGTGCACTTGACCCTCTTGGCTACCACTGTGTCACATGCAAAAGTGGAGGTGATGTAACAACTAGGCACAACACTCTTTGTCACAGCACCTTTCAGTGAGCAGGTTTATCAGCACACCTAGAAGTTGGATGTGGTTGGGGAAAAGATAATGCCAGAACACGACCAAGCTGACATCCTTGTCACCAATTGGGATTGTGGCACCTCTGATGCCTTTGACATTACTGTTACATCCCCGCTTAATTCTCCTAATATGTTGGAAGCGGGCATGTACCAGGGTGTTTCAGCTAAGTCAGTAGAACACAGAAAGCACACAGAAAACGATCCTAAGTGTGTCGAGTTGGGCTGGCGATGCATACCATTGGCAGTTGAGCTATGGAGCCTGGGGTCCAGAGGCGTCGAAGGCCTTCTCACAGGTGGCTACTCGTTTAGCCATCCGGGGTAACACTCCCAAGGCCAAAATAGTGGCAGAGCTATATGGCCGCCTTAGTTTATTATTGGTTAGAGCTAACGCTTGATCAATCCTTTGCCGTTCCTATCCCCAAACTCCCCAACAAGAAAATGAACTGATTACTTAGTTGTTTTGTGTATTTGTTGGATTTGTCTTCGTTCATGTGATTATGTTGTAATATTTATTTGAAAAAATAATAATTTATTACACATTGAGTGTTAGGTTTAGTGGTAATGATGTGGTTTACCATGCACTGTACATGGCAGCCGCAGCCCACAAGCCAGGGTTAAAAAGCCAGACTAGGAAACCCATAATCATCTCACATCAGTCGCTAATTGGGTGATAATGAACCCACTTGAACACTGCAATCCGATTGGACTGCAATCCCCATTGCAGCAGCACGATCTTGGAATAGAGACCAAATGCGGTGGTAGGCCCGCCCGACTGTGTGTGTGTGTGTGTGTGTGTGTGTGTGTGTGTGTGTGTGTGTGTGTGTGTGTGTGTGTGTGTGTGTGTGTGTGTGTGTGTGTGTGTGTGTGTGTGTGTGTGCGTGTGTGTGTGTGTGTGTGTGTGTGTGTGTGTGTGTGTGTGTGTGTGTGTGTGTGACGAATATGGTGTGCATGCTATTTTACATAACAATGCAAGTGTGTGCACAGGTGTGCACATTCATGCACATGTATGCTTTGTGAAAACAGTGTCAGGAATAACAACCCAATGACAATGCAAGTGTTAAGTCTAGTCTGTGTGTGCATGTGTGTGTGCTTGCGTGTCAGTGTGTGGGGGGGGGGGGGGGGGGGGGGGGGCATGGGCATGTTTGTAGTTTGTGCAAATGTACAGTAGGTGGGTGTGTGGCAGGTAACAATACAAGTGCGTAGTGCATGTTCACGTGCTATGTGAACTGAAAACTGTGTGTTATAGCATCTCTGCGGTGTAGCCGAGTGGGCGTGGCAGGAATGAAGTTTAGTGGAAAAGCTATATAATCATAGATAACATACTACTAGGGAAGTGTGTGTACTGGAGGGTGATGCGAGTGAGTAGGGAAAAAATCCTTACGCGCGTACTGCCTTCCGCGACATGGGAGGCGGCGACAATCATCACCATTCACTTGGATTCGTTACGATCGTCATACGAAGCAATAACTCATCTTCTTTGACCCGTATAGACTCAGACAAAATAATAAATAATAAACAAACACAAAAAATATTCGTGTGGATTGGGAGAATCATAGATAGTAGAGCGGGAGACTCTCTACTATCTATGGGAGAATGGAGTGTCTGCGAATCGAGCTGGAAATGTGCATTAACTGTGCACAGCTGTATCTCCATAATGGATTGACGAACATGCAGAACAAATGAATATTTATAGGACCTCTCTACCTACAAACTGAATTTGAAGAGCTTTGATCACTCCTGCCGAAAGTTTAAACCCTGTGAGGTATCGGACGTTGCAATACTGGCACGAAGTAAGTGCAAGACCCCAAAATGTACTTAACCGTAGAGAAATGAAGCGTAGAAAATACGACGTTGATGGTATACTTGGTAGTAGTGGTACAGAGAATGACACAGCAATACCATGATCTGGGTAATTATCATCTTCACAACCGCTTGAGTTGTATTCCTGACCGTGAGTTGTGTAAGGCAAAGTAAACTAATAAGGTACATGGAAGCCAATACAATGCACGAAGCTCACCTTCAATGGTAATCGCTTCTGGAACAATATTGTTATCAGTACTGTAGCCGTACTGCTGCATGCTCCCCCTTCCTCTTCGATGTTCCTGACTGCTTGACCTGAGTTCTGCGACTTCTGTCCATCAATAGCCACACCATCCACCTCTGGGCTACTTCTTTTTTCACCGCCACTCGTATCGTTCGAGGCTGATGTCATAAGAGCTAGTGCGTTCAAGTGTTTATGTTTGAGCGGAGATTAACACTTACTTTTAGGTCTTTTTGCAACAAAAAAAAGTCTGAAATGGATCGCTGGTTTCTTCGCTGCATTCGCATGGGCACGCACGTTTATACGTTAATTATACTCATACTCCAGTTTGAAGGGGGGGGGGGGGGGGGGGGGGGGGGAGGGGGTACCCTGGACCCCCCTCCCTCTTGATCCGCCACTGAACACTAAGTGAGCGTAAGTTGTTTTTTTTATGCATGTACAGCTGTGCATGAATTAAGTGTATTGAGAAACGTAATTTGCTGCAGTTTATACAAAGCAAGTCCAGGAGAAAACAGCTATGAATTGTCAGAATTGGATGCAAACAAATGGTAAATTACTAAAAGAATAACTGACCTAAAATATAAATTGTTGCTTCCATTTTATTTGTTACTATACCCCAGCAACTGAAAGTGTTACAGTCGCGGCTCGGTACAGTGAAAAATTAGTGACTTCATCGCATTTTTGCGGTACCACAATTTCATTAGTAACCTCTACGCGCTGCGATTACGCACTGTCTAAACTAACTGTCAGTGCAATTTCGGTCACATGGCCTATGATGCAACTTCTCTGCGTCTCCTCGTGATGCGTGGGTGGTGTTTTACGTTGTATTGTTTCGTTTGGACTCTCCCGAAGACCGCGTGCTGTCTTCAGAAAGAAGTCTTTTGGTTCTCTTGCTTCGCGCAATTAAAATATTTGGACACAAACGCCAGTGTACTGAGTTCAAAGACACGACACGCCAATATTACCGCGCGCTTACCGAAAATCGTGTGGTAGTCCTAGATGACAGGCAATTAATTGATGGCGTGATTAGTACAGCCTACCTGCGACAGACCACACACAGGCAGACATATATATGTTCGCGTCTCAAACGTGCTCATGGCAGTCTTACTTCAATGGTATCGCTCACGGTTGCTGCACGTAATTTGCGCTAGTGCTATCAGTGCGCGAGTGTATACCGTTACAGAAAGTAAAACATCACCCACGCATCACGAGGAGACGCAGTGAAGTTGCATCATAGGCCATGTGACCGAAATTGTTTTTTAGCATTGACAGTTAGTTTAGACCGTGCGTAATCACAACCGCGTGGAGGTCACTAATGAAATCGTGGGACCGCAAAAAATGCGAAGAAGTCACTAATTTTTCACTGTACCGAGCCGCGACTGTATGACATTGCGTTTTCTACATGCAACGTGCAGAAGAGTTCTGAAAAAAAGGGAAAAGTGTTTATGTTCCAAAGTTCATGGCTTGAGCAGTACAAATGGTTGGTATACAGCCCCTCACATGCAGCAAGGTGGATACTGTAAGCATTGTGTATTGTTTCCTCCTAAAGTTTCTCGTATAACACCAGGTGTCTTAGTTGCATTGCCTATGCAGAAATGCAATAAGGCAACAGGTAGACAAGGGTACTTAGCTTTACACGACCAAGGTCAGTATCATAAAGATGCTGTGATGCTTAGCTTGGCCTTTTGTGAAGTTCCGATGGGGGAGCGTACAGCGCTCCCCCATACCCCCTAGCTGCGAGACGGGAGGTTCCACCCCTCATCAATGACCGCCCCTGTTGTTTACCGTTCAAAAGATATAACGACAAAGGATTTTTAATATATAGGTCACGACATTTGAACTGCTCCATACGTATATTATATATACGAGCAAAGTTTTCAGATAGAAGGTTTTCTGTGCGCATCCAAGTCCAAACCAGCCACGAATTTTGTTGAGATACAGCTGTATCTGGATATCCAGACTGTGAAGTTGCTACCTAGACCGCTTATCACTTTCGAACGGTAGACACTATCAACGTCGTATTTTCTACATACACTGTATACACCATTTCTCTACGTTTAAATACATTTTGCATGGGGTCTTGCAACGACGCCACAGGGTTTGAACCTGTCATACCTTTCGGCAGGAGTAATCAATACTCTTCAAATTCGGTTTGTAGGTAGAGGGGTCCTATACCTATTCATTGGTTCTGTTCGTTAATTTTAACTAAATCCGTTACATGAACGAAGATACATGCAGCTACAGTGGAAATCGTGGTACTTGACCCTAAAATTTTTCTTGATGTGAATTTGGTTCACTTGAATGTTTTGATATACACTGAAATAAAAATCTGACAACGCACGTTTGTTACATAATTGTTTGTCAATTAGCATTCATAAACACTACGCATCACGTGACTTTTTGGTTTCACTACGATCTTGGATAGTAAACAAATTACCATTTATAGTTTTAGGTGAATTTCTCTCTCATTTGGTTATGAATTGTTACGAATCGTGGTATATATAAAGAGTGGCCGTTTCCCCATCGTTTGCTCGAGTTGGATTTTTAGTCCGGTAAAAGGAAACGGTGTTTTTGATACAGACGCCATATTTTATACTGTTTTGTGTTAGGCAAGCCATTTCGCTTTGCGCGATTTCTATGTCCCAGAAATTTACAAGAGAGTAGTACGATCAGTATTTTATCGTAGGAGATCTTTCTTGCTGTGCCAATGAGCAGTGTATCGCTAACAAAATGCCTTCAAAGAAATCTGGCTTATAAGTGAACAACACTCGTTTTAATGCCACTCGTGGTAAAGTCGGGTGAACCTCACCTTTTGTAGCACGTGATCTCGCTCTTCCAAGCGAGTGATAATTATAAGTGAACAACACTCGTTTTAATGCGCGAATATCACTCGTGGTAAAGTCGGGTGAGGATCACTCGTTATAGCGAGTGCTATGTCTAACGCGACTACCACTCGCTCGGGCGAGTGATAGTCGCGCTTTTGTTTTTGCAGTGCATGCAATCAGTGTAGTACGTTATGCGGTTTCAAATGCGAGTTCACTCCTCCGACCGTTTGGCAGTTCATAATCCATATGGAATGTTACAACCATTTATGCAAGTGGACACACATTGCATTGTTACCTGCCACACACACATGCACACCTGCTGTATACATTTGCACACACCACAAACACGCCCACGCCAACACACACACACACACACAACATACACACACGCAAGCACACACACACACACACACACACATACATGCACACACGGACTGGCTTGTACTACTTCCAGTGGCATTGGGTTGTTATTTTTCACAAAGACACACCTGTGCACACATGCACTTGCATTGTTATGTAAAAAACCTGCACACCATATTCATCATGCACACACACACACACACACACACACACACACACACACACACACACACACACACATACACACACACACAACACACGCACACGCACACACACACATGCACACACACACACACATGCACACATGCACACACACACACACACACACACACACACACACACACACACACACACGATGTGTACACAAATCCTTATCCTATCGACCGTCATACCGCGACAGAACCAAATATCAACGCTAACTGTAGACGTATAGCCGGATACTTACCGTTCGCTCCACAAATGACATAAAGCCAGAGAACATACGACCACTGGAAAAGGAAAACACACGCACACACACACACACACACACACACACACACACACACACACACATGCACACACACTTTAATAGCTTTTTGCGGAACAATGTAGCAAGGTAAGTGATGCAAAGGTTGAAGAATAATACTGTACACGAGTGAGTGTATAAATGCCCCCCTCCCCCGATCGTATACCTGTCATACGGGCATAGTATCCCACGTCGCCTAGATACCTTACCATTCTTTAATTAGCTGCTGTTCAAAGCTAGTCCGTTTATCATTAAACGCGCATTATATAAAGAATGACTGCCGATATTATCTAATTTGACATTACATGTATGTATGAATCTGAACCTGCGTCAGCAGGTTCAATATAGGATTGATTGAGGAGTCATGAATGTCATTAAAAATTTTCAGTTGCGTCGCGAGGGACAACGAAGAAACGGATAGCTTTTTTCTTTGCAGCAATCGAACGACAACACCAAGATCTACGTTTTGGTGCTAGTTTCATGTCATAAAACTATGCCCTTCTAGACCAACTAAGAACCTGTTTCTCGTGCCCATGCCCAAAAAAATTGTTGGTCGTCGTCGTCTTCTTCTCCGTCAAGTATAACTCACGCTAGGAATGGTTTTAAAGAACGGCGATAGTACCAATCGCTTCAGAATTTACCGGCGCGGTGCCCCTTAAGGTAATAAAGAAGCTACAACGAAAAAGTACTATATACGGTATGGGTATATTACTATGTTCTAAATACAGGAGTATGGATAATTTTAGGCAGTATAAATACTCCAATAGGCACAAAATTTATTTTGGTGTCAGTTTAGTCGTTACTTATTTTGGCTAGTGAAGTTGTTTTTCTAAAAATGTCTTCGCGTAATCGAAAGAAGAGAACGAAGCAACGAGCGGAATACCTCCAAAAGCAAGAAGAGAACAAGGCTAAAGCCCGAGAGCGCTACAAGGCCGACCCTGAAAAAAAGAAGGCCTCTGTACGCGAGAGCTACAAGGCCGATCCTGAAAAAAAGGGGGGGGGGGGGGGGGGAGAAGAGGAAGAGGAGAGAGAAGAGGCCGAGGAGGCGGCAATATAATTAATTATATAAAAAACAATTATACGTACCATTTTTAATTAATTATGTGTTCGTTAATTTATTACTTTTCATTATTAAAGTCGTATTGTAAAAAACAAAGCGTTTATAAGTTCTTTGACACGGAGAAAAAAAAAACTTATGAAACAAGTAAATAAAAACATTCTCTAACGAGAAAGTTGGTGGGCATATAGGATTGACAATGTTGGTGTAAAAAGCACGGAAACAAGTGTGACAGAAATGTTACTGGAAAATTGAAATAGGCCTATATTTAGCCCATTTTCTCAGGCGTGCGCTGCCTAAATGTGACTGGGCTAAATATAGGCCTATTTCAATTTTCCAGTAACATTTCTGTCACACTTGTTTCCGTGCTTTTTACACCAACATTGTCAATCCTATATGCCCACCAACTTTCTCGTTAGAGAATGTTTTTATTTACTTGTATAATTATTAATCGGGCCATAACAAATCGGGCTTTTTTAAAAACATTTTAATCGGATCGTACAAACACAGGGAAAAAAAGCTGCAAAGAGCATAACAGAAGTCCCCTTTGTTTAATGTCAAAATAAGTGCTTATAGCTTGAAGAAGCTGTATTTGGGATCGTTTCAGCGAAAAGGGACGCTAACGTATATGTTCCGTACCGATGATCAATTTGTCCCGTTGATCAACGGGACGCCGGTTGATCAACCGGGCACCGGTTGATACCCGGTTATTCAACCGGGTACCCGGTTGCGTTATAACTATCCGGTTGTCTATCATAGATATTATAGTTAGAATATCTATGGTCTAACGGGACAATATACGGTTGTTCAACGGGACTTACCCGGTTGTTCAATGGGTTATCCAGTTGTCTAACGGTACTTACCCGACTGTTCAACGGGACTAACCCGATTGTTCAATGGGTTATCCGTATAACAGCATAGTTTACCCGGCTGTACCCGCTTGTAGAACGCGACTTACCCGGCGGACTTATACCCGGTTAAGTTGTTCAATGGGTGACTGAATAAATTGCATATTGAGGCGACCATATGGAAACAAAAACTACACCCCCTCACCTCCTTGTCCATGAGTTATAATTCATGAGTGTCAATGCATCACTGAAACAAATACAACACTAAAATGCTATCATGGTATATCCTAACAAATACCAGCACACGACTGACAGTTCCAGACAAGTTTTTTGTTTTGAGGGAACAGACACACAGGACTTATGAAACCATTCTTTACAGGAGAAACATTGTATCATGATGCCTTCAGCGATGAGACGGCAAATACAATAAATTGAAATGGTTTCTGTGGTGTGTTGCTGTGGGTTTCGGTGACCATGCATGGGTTGGGAACAATGACATGTGTCCAATTTCAAAGCAGTTGATAACGTTCTGCCTCTAATCAAAATACATCATGGCAGGATCTTGACCAAAAGTTATTGTAGTTGCAAATGATATTGAGAACAAGCCGCAATCATGCACTTGCATGTATTAGCTTGTTTTTGGACATCAATGTAATGGATTACATTATCAGGTTGACAAGACTAATATCTGCCACTAACTTTTGCTCATGACGAGGCAGTTGCCCATGGTTGCTATCATACACTTTGACAGTAGATGGTAGTAGTACACCAATGGTAGATATTGTTATCCAATGATTGTTGTTAATGTTCAATTCTGAATAAAGGGTGTTTTTTTAGGCTCCATTTGAAACTTAAAAGACAGAATAGTATACTGAAATCCATCAATAGATGCATGGTTTTGTTTCTTTAACAAGTACTGTGCTGCATTAATTAAGTCATCATCTAGCCACTGATTGGGAGACTTCAGTGCTTCTTTGTGTGATGTGTTAAAAGAATTCCACAAAATAGGAAGTCCATGGTTTCACTACTTGCAATAGACAGAAGACAAAGAAGTATTATTGGTGAGTTTAAATGTCCCTTGCAAGTCTAGTTATTTTGCACAGATAATAATTGTGCATGCACCTGCTGTTATGACATTATCTTCCACACTCCCCTTCATCGCTCTCCAATCTCAACACACACACACACACACACACACACACACACACACACACACACACACACACATGCACACACACAAACACAAACACAAACACACTAACACACACACACATACACATGCAGTTTCCTGGTTTCTCAGCTATATCATAAACAGACGTCTGTAAATGTATAAAACATACACAATGTATGCAGTAAACGTTGTCAAACATACATATGCTCAAATCAGTTATATACTGCATGTAATCTACAATATTTCAAACAGCAATACCAAATGTGCCAATATGATGAATGCTATTATGGATAATGATATTAAAAATTTTGTACCACTAACACATATCACTGTGCCAATTAAATGTTTTCCGACCGTGTAGAATGCGTGTATGCACTCTGCCTACACGTGTTTAACTCTTGCGGTAAACACGGTGTATACAGCAGTGGATAACTAGTGGAAGGAGACTGTCTTACACTCTAGTGTATAACTTATGGATAACAACTGTGTAAAACGCCGTGTATGGAGATGATAACAAGCGTACAACAAGCGTATTTAGAGTGAATGCAACACGAAACTATCTCTGTATAACTCCGCATATTTATGACGCGTTGTGACGATCGCATATGCTTATTTTTATTTTTATAATAGTAGGAAAAGAAAATTAATCAAATCAAAACGTATATGCAGGTACATGTAAATACAGTGCATGAGCACATGATCTGAGATGCCACCAAATTAAAGTCTCAGTGTTCGCGGCTAGGATTTCACCATCCAGGCTTGCAAACCAGCCGGGGCCTGTAACTGGAGAAGAGATCCATCAATCCTTTCTTTCCTGGCCACTTTCCATGTGTCTGTTCCCCGTCTATCCAGCTCATCCATGCATCCAATTGTGTATTCTTCCGATCTCCAGCTAGGCCGTCTTCTTTCTATTTTCCCATCACCCGTAGTTTCTTCCTCCGACATCATGCCAATTGCAATGCACTTCCATGCCTCCATTTCTTCATTTGTAAGGACTTTACTGCGGCGCTCCCAAAGCTAGTTAATGACACTACATTCGTAACGCTATGATTATATCACAACGTACCCTTTGCTGCCTTGCTCGCGCGCTTATTCGTCTTTGGCGGTCGTCAGTAGCTAGTTGAATAAATCAAACAAATCGAACAGAACATGTGACTTACACTGTACTTCTATTCCTGATGAAGTCTTACAAACTCCTTCGTTGTGGGGACTTTCCAAACTATATGCATGTGAATAAAACTTTTAGCCGAATTTACAAAAGCATACTTGCTTACGGCTCTTCGGTTCTGAGTTGTGAACCTTCATCGAAAGATTTTAAAAGTTCGTGTACACTGCTCTACTCGATTGAAAGCATGCATGCATTGAGCAAATGAATGGCTGCTAATTTAGCTTGGCAAACCTGAAAACACAACGGAGTACGTCTTTTCCTTTTTGCAGGCTCTGCTGGGGCCTCTGATGTACAAGTCCCTTTATCAGCCTCTAACGCCTGCACTTTGATTTCAAGGGTACTCAATTTCCCTCCATTTTTCATTCACTTTGGCCATCTCATTGGCGACAAGTGATTTGACGTCATGATCTACTGGAGCTGGTGTTCTACTACCGCGAGAGATGACAGATCTTAGTGACGCGAGGTCATCATTATAAGGAAGTGCTTTATTTACTGGTACACACACACCGTGACACACACACACACACACATACACACACACACACAAACACACACCGGCACACACACACACACACGCACACACACACACACGCACACACACACACACACACGCACACACACACACGCACACACACACACACACACACACGCGCACACAACACGCACACACACCGGCACACACACAGACACGCACACACACTATCTGCGGAGGGTATTCTTGCCGGAGGTGTTACTTCACTCGTTTCTATTGAATATTAGAACACATGCAACTTTGTATTCCATCACGTGTAACATACTTATGTGACAAATTCGAGACGAAGATCTTCCAGCTGATCCGTAAAACGATTCAGCATTTTGCAGGCCTATCTCAGGTGAAACTTCATCGGAGTCGACGAAACTGTTAGGTCCATCAAACGACTCGAGCAGTCGATTTTCAATGAATCATACTCCGCAGCTGCCCATCCATGCGCACGTGCATTTCGTCATAATTTTCAAATTTCTAATTTCACATCAGCTTTTATTTTTACCCTCGTACAAAACATGGAAGGACTAAATAAGCGATATAGATGCTGGATGTGTCAACAAGACTTATCACGATCTGTCGATTACAGGCATGTGCGACGAAATGGATGTTCCGCTTTGGTCAGAATGCCGACAAATCAATGTCATACGACAAAGAATACTAATACATCACAAGAAAGAAATAACTTCAGTGTTGATATGGAAGAAGAGAGCAGCGATATGGATAAATTTAAATATGTATGGTGATAAAATTAATGCAGTATTTGCATCAAACCATCATGCAATTCTTTCAAAGTGTTATGAAAGGTATTTAAATGACGCAGTACTTACTGCTTTGTCGGCTGTGTATCACATACTATATCCCAATATAAACCAATTTGAGCAGCCAGTATCTCGCCGACATTTGATTTGCAGTGATATTGAAATACACTAAGAACGTTGTTCAGCAAAATCAAAATATCAACGTTCTGCAGTGGTTATGGCATCCTGGTATGATTCTGATGGGAAAGTCAACCTGCACACTACTGCATCATACATATTTGGAATTGTGCAGTATTTCTTGAAGCATGCATATCGTATTGATGTTTCGGACGAACCCAGCATGAAATGTATACTGACCACTTGTTTGCTAACGTTACTTGACGGCAAAAGTCAGCAATACAATCACGTTTGCAGTTGTGACTCACCATGCCCATCCCCGGCATAACGACAAGTTAAATTCTCGGTTATACGCCTCAGGATATACAAAGCTTATCCAGGTTGAATGCGGTCGTTATACGAAAAGTTTAAGCACGCAATCAACACCTCGGTGTATAACATGCGTAAGTAGACTGAAACGCTTGTTATACATCTAGAGCAACGCGCGTTATACGCCATAGTGGATAACACGTGTACTTCGAGCGACTACACAAGTTATACATCAAATGTATGCGCAGCATGTACACACACGCGTACAACACGTGTAAAACGGGCGGATACACCTTGTGGATAATTTCAATTTGGCATGGTGTATGTTTGCACACACACTGCATAACAGTGTATCTGTGATCAAGCGGCATTGGATGGAACAACTGCAGCCCAGTCCAATTACTATTAGAATCATTAGCTGTAACATGCAAAGCTGCAAGCATTTCTTACAACGCGTCTTGTCTCATAATTGCTGTCATTTCAGCACTAGACTGTAATCAAAGGTATAAGGTAGTAATAATAGCATTCTGTTTGCCATTCAAAAGTCTACAATAAAGTCATCTGACCTCTGCATCACAGACAAAGAAAAGTACTCACAGTGCAGAGGAATATTGAGCAATGACTAATACTATTGAGAGCTCAGTTAATCAGTAAGGCAGTATTGCACATCTCCAAAGAGCTTGCATTTAGTCTCTAGTGGAATGTCAGAAATTTACCTTATATACTTTATTCTGTGCTAAAAATCTGATATTTAATATTATTTCTTTGCATGTGGCAATGCCAGGATGTTTATGTTGGTACGCAGCTTGGATCAACTTGAACTTGCACAATGAACTTACAAAGACCATCATTATTTGAACAAGAGAAATGTTGAACTCATCAAGCCTATTGAAGTTGCAACAATACCCATCAGCCAGCCACAAATTACTAAATGTATAGATATTTAAGCTACATCTTTGTTCAGTTGACTACACATCGTAAACTTTAGCCATTTTAAATATAAGTGCTCCATAGCCATTACTTGTCTTTCTCCAAGTTGGACATGTATGCACTTGTATATATTTACTGCGTTAAGAATTAAATCTTTAGCATCATTTGATTTGTATAAGGGTGACCCTTGCAGAATTAGTTGCAATGTGTGCAAATAGTGTTATTTTGCCGCAGTTATTGCTACTGTTGCAAAGACTGCTACAGCAGTAGATAAGTTTCAGAAATGCTTTTAGGAGTTTGATCAAATCTAATATTCTGAAGTATGTCAATGAAATGATTGTGCCCTCAAGTGATCTGGGTATTGACTGTTTTTATTTTTTTTACTTCTCTTTGATTTGTTGCTAATCAGAATGATATTATGCTCCTATGTTGTAGTGACTGGTATGATTGAGTTGAAACTACCCCACCAGCCTGCCAGCAGAAGGAGAGGAGAAGCACCACTATGGTACACATTGAGTGTATCATGGTACCATGGCAACTGTTGAGCAATACGTGCAAAAGGTAAGCCTTACAGCACCTGACATCTGGTTAAATTATTAAAATTACTATTCTGCTTCTTATCTGAACCTGCGGCAGCACGGCTGTTTCGAGTGGACAAAAGGCTTATAAATAGAACACACTGACATCATTTACGGTTCAAGTCAATCATGGCTAGCCGCCATCTCATTAAAAGTTCACCCATCAAAAATGCAAAACTTGTAGCAGTAATGCACATCTTGAAACCATTTCTACCTAGTAAAACTAGTTTGGTTTTTATTTTCACTTAAACGCATGACCCAACGCGTAGCACTTTGCCACGCGCATATTGTACTCTCCAAATGGCGCGAAACATGCCATCCAGTCTGGCCTTCGTATCTTTTTTTCCGCCCTTATAAGTGGTACAAAAAGACGCAGGAGTGGTCTTTTTCACGTAAGAATATGTGTTTTACTCGTGGTGCCGCAGTTCCTGCCACTCACAGAAATACATAATAACACACCATCCGCTTCATGAATAATGCGCACCACCTCATAAATAGCTATGGAATCCCACCACAAATGCCGATCGGCGGATCTCTGCATGGTATGTGGGTGCAAACTTCATAGAGGAGTCAAAGCCAAGGGCAAACCACCAAAGCTAGAGCCTACATACCAGTGCAGCACCTACACTAATAGTCAGTATCTCAACAGACCAGAAGGAGATCCACCCACAATTGTTCTGCACATTTGTGCCATAAGGCAATGTTGAGGTTGCAGGTGTAAGAACCAATGCAAGTGTGTCAAGTGCAGCCATATAACTGGTCCACACACACTGCTGACACTTGTAAGGTACAGGTTCACATGTTATGCTGTAGGCATGTAAACCATTTTACAAGTATAGCAGCTATGGTACACACCAACAGGCATCATGGCTGTGATAGACCACCTGCTATTATCACCAAAGTACTGGTGCTTTCTGTGTCAACAAAACAGAAATTGTCAATGGTAGACGCAGTTAAGTGTCCAATTTGTTTGTACATGCTACATCAACCTATAGAGCTACCATGCCATGCCTATGTTTGTAGCTCGTGTCTTAAGGAGTGGATTCGTGTCACTGTACGACTCAAGTGCCCCTGCTGCTCTATTCAGTCACCAGTCTTCAGCCCGCCGAGCTCATACAGCCTCCAGAGCTTATCATTCGGTTGCTTGGTGAACATAATGTACATCTACTGGGACAGATGTTATGGCTTGAGCTTACAACACACCCCATTGCCGTCAGCACAACAAGCCAGCACAAATTCTACATGAACTTCAAAACAGCACAATCCAACCACCTACGGGAGGAGCAGTAAGTACATACATGCAATGTTACAGTTTCTGTATCAAACTAGCACATGCTTAGAAGCAGTCTCACACTAACACAGAACTTCATTTTAAACAGGCAATTTCACACACGTGTACACACCACATACACATGCTCAGAAACAATCTCACACTAACACAGAACTTCATTGCATTTTTATTTTAACAGGCAATGCTATCAAGGATTTTTTAATACCTTTGATGCCAAGTTCAAAGGCACCAGAATAACTATAAAAGTGCACATCCAAGAACACCAGATGTTGGATTGCATTTGTTCCCACCTCGCTGGATGTGGGTTGATAGGTGAGAAGGGGGCCGAGTCTATCCACTCCTAGTTCAACAGCCTTGCAGCTACGTATAAAACCATCCCTGATCCAATAGACAGGCTGAAGTGCATTATGAAGGAACACTACTTAAAGGTCTCTCTTCAAATTCAGAGTGCCACACCTCCTAAACTTAAGCTTACGTAGATGCAATGCTCAATAACAGGTACTAATACCATATTTATTCTCATGTTTTTTCACTAGACAGCACAACCTAATGGATTCAAGAGTGTTTGATGGTGGGCTAAAATGTTGAAATGCATGGCATCGTGATTCAGGCAAGCCAGGTTAAGCTAGGTACATGTAGGTGAGGTCAATGGCGTCAAACATCGAGGAAATATTGCAATATTCCAAACGCCTACTGCGTGAGTTAGGAATCGCGGCACCACGAGTTTTATTGAAAATCTTACAGCCAAACCTATCTCAGTTATATTATACAAGTTTTAGGGTACTTCATAAGGGCGGAAAAAGTACCAGAGCAATCTGTATCCCCTGACCTCAAACAACACACACAGAATTCGCGAGCGTGTAACATATTGTCGACAGAATATAAGCGGCATTAACTCACATCATTCAGAGCGCCAGACAATATAGAAGTAGGATCCGAAGTGTAAAGAAGAGTTAAAAACAGTCCTCGTGGTAAAAAAAGGAGCATCTTTAAGCCCATGTTGGTTGCTAAGGTCGTAATTAAGTCCGTTGCTATGAAAAAATTTCGTATCAAGAGGCGTAGCCTTTTTGTCACAGGTTCAATGGAAATTTAACAGCCGTGGGCAGAAGGTTCAATAGAGGATTGATTGAGGATTGATGAAATCATTAAAAAAAACTTCACTCGCGTCTGGAGGGACAACGGAGAAACGGATCGCTTATCTCTTTGTCGCGATGGAACGAGAACTCAAAGATCTACAGTTCTACGTTTGTTCCGTGTGACTGTCATAAAACAGTGTGCTTTTAGAGAATTCCTGTTTCTCGTGCCCAGTCCTAAACAAATAGAAAGAAGGTATAGTATAACTCGAGCTACGAATAACGGCAATAGCACCAATCGCTTCGGAATTCACCTGCACGGTGCCCCTTAAGGTCATATAGACACCTAGAAAAGAAAATACAGCGAGAAGTCCTCATGCGGTAGCACGTTTTATATGGTATGAAGTTATTTGCAGAAGTTAATTTGGTTTATTGTTGTTTAATATAAAGAGGTTACAGTGTCATCCCGGGAAGAGCGACGGCCATGTTTTTTGGTGTCCCGAGTTCTGTTACAGGTTGTAAATAATCTGTTACAGATTGGAAACATTCTGTAACAGAACTGGAGACACCAAAAAACATGGCCGCCGCTCTTCCCGGGATGACACTGCAACCTCTCTATATACAGGATGCAGTCCAAACTGCACGAAATTTATTTGGTGTTCCTATCATTATTGCAGTTCTCTATACTTTAGCTAGTGAAGTTAAATGCCTTCGCGTAATCGAAAGAAGAGATCTAAGCAACGAGCGGAATACCTTCAAAAGCAAGACGATATTTTATCACAAGAAAACAAGGCTAAAGCCCGAGCGCGCTACAAGGCCGATCCCGAAAAGAAGAAGGCCTCTGTACGCGACAGCTACAACGCAGATATTGAATCTAAGCAATCTGCTAAAAGGCAGCGATATCAAGAGGACCTCGAGGAGAACCGTGCTGCTAAAAGGCAGCGATATCAAGAGGACGTCGAGGAGAACCGCGCTGCTAAAAGGCAGCGATATCAAGAGGACGTCGAGGAGAACCGCGCTGTTAAAAGGCAGAAATACGAGTACAATTCAGCTGCCATTAAGGCATCTGAAAGGAATCGGTATTGGAATGACCCCGCTGTCCGATTGGCTAAACGTGCTGCCGAGAGGACGCAGTATCGCAGGGGTCACCGAACTACCACTACCACCCAAAGGTATGTCATGGCATGTTGTATTGCACTAGCATTAAAAAGCTATAGGAAGATGTGCATGCAACATGTGTACAGCACGCATGTAAGTGATCTGCACAAAACCATTCACTTCACATGTAAAGCATGTTGTGTACAGTAGTCCTCCTTTGTGACCTGTCTATTGGGTGTCATCCTTAATCTGATGTACAAAAAGGCTTCCTTATCTGATGTACAACGGCAGGTGTGTATGAATTTAATTGCATTTGCTAGGGTTGAGCAATGGTGTATAATGGTGTATAATGGTGGTTTTGAAAAAGCTATTCGTAGGGATAGTGAGCTTCTAAGTGAAGTAAATGATGCCTTTTGTAAGTCTCATCCATTGCTAGCTCAAAAGGTTGTTACAAGATCTGCCTGTGCAGCAGTAAGTAAGATTGGTGCAGATGCATTGGTTTCTAAAGCACTGAGTGTACGAAGAGCAAAAGCTAGGTCATTGCTAAAAACTATCCGGGAAGTTAGTGCATTGAAATTAGAAGAAAATGATATTTTAGTTGGGCATGGGTATCATACTGCTGGCTCTGAACCTTACTTTTTTATTAATTCGTACACTTACACAAAACAATTTGGGGCCATTCCAGTAGACCTCAATGGTAGGTGTGTAGTGACAGAGGAGATAGGGGACAGAGATAAGGATACCATGCACCAGAAATGTACAAATGTGTGTTGCAAGGTCTGAAGTAGCATTTGTGTTGAGGACAAAGTCACTGTTCCAAATGTCCATTCATCATTGGAGGGGAGGTCTTTCCCATGTAAACATTGTTAACACCTTTTAATTTGGAGCATGAACGAAATTTTCAGCACAATGGCACCTTTGGGGGGTGATGAGTTATGCAGACCAATCCAGTGAATAGATCAAATTGGACCAATAGAATTTTAGCACAGCTGGCAACACACACACACACACACACACACACACACACACACACACACACACACACACACACACACACACACACACACTCACACACACACAACCACTCCCCCTTATCTGTGAGGTCATGAATATGTAGACCAATTGGTGATGTATGAATGAAATTGGACCAATAGAATTGTAGCACAGCTGGCACACATGTAAAGGCTTTTCATGTATAAAAACGACTCACCCACCAAATAGTGCACTTTGCTTGCTGAGAACGAAAAAGGTAACAACTAAATCCTTGCACTTTGTTTCTATACTCTCTGTCAGATGCAGTGCTGCCCCTCTACCGTCCGCCGCCAACAGTAGCAGAGCTGCCCCCACCGCCACCAGCAGCAGCAGAAGCAGCAGCAGAGCTGCTGCCACCAGCAGCAGCAGCAGAGTTGGAGCAGCAGCAGAGTTGCCCACACCGCCACCAGCAGCAGCAGCAGCAGCAGCAGCAGAGCTGCCCCCACCGCCAGCAGCAGAAACAGCAGGAGCACCGCTACAGTATTGGCACCAGTGCCCCCACCACCACTTCGCCTGCTGCCACCACCACCCACATGGCTCCCGTGGCCTGAACCAGGCTGCCGAGGTCAGAGACGAGGCTGGGGGAGAGGATGAGGACAAGCCAGGGGAACCGTACAGTACATTAAAAACTCATATACTTATAATTTCAATTATTAAATTTTTAACCTCCCTCCCTTCGAAAATTAAAATGAATTTGTGACCACATATAAAGACATGCTACTACGACAGAGGAAAAAACTTATGAAACAAGTAAATAAAAACATTCTCTAACAAGAAAGTTGTTGGTATATAGGATTGACCAATGGTGGTGTAAAAAGCACGGAAACAACAGTGACAGAAAGTTGACTAGAAAATTAAAGCCTCTGAGCTCTGAGCACTCCATTCCCCACACACTGACCCACAATGTTAGCACAAAAATACTTCAATCCCTTTACTTGAATACCAAACCCCTTTTTTCAAGTCTATCTACAATACAATCACGCACTGTTCTCCTGGAAGCCATGTAACCAGACAGCCATGGAGAGAATCAAATTGAGCATGCAGAATAACTTATGCCAATGGGTGACAAGTTATAGTCATTCAAAACAAGCGGAGTCCAAATTGATTATTTAACAGTGAGTATGAGTATTTGATAAACCAAATACAATAGGATATGCAAATGTATTGTGACTTATGCAACTGTTTAGGTGTGAGACCAGTGTGGGTACTGAGGCATTACCCTGATATAGTCAAGTACATGAGATTGATGCATGAATAGCTGCTACTAACCTCAATGTGTGCTTTTTATGATATGAATAGCTAATTTGCATTGCCTGCGTGAGTCAGGGTGTGAGAAAGTGTGATTGGGGGGGGGGGGGGGGGGGGGAAGGCCAAGGCTTGTAGCTCACATACGCTAATGTGTATGCAATAACTTGCTCTATATGAATTGTGGGAATTAATGTGAGGCGTACCTTTTAATAAAATTTGTCACCATTCAGAGGCGTAATTCTGCATCGGTTTTGAAAAATTCCCCTCCCCTTGTATGATGTTTATTTTTGCTTTTCCAACCATGATAGAGCTGAAGACAATTGTCTGGTGGTGGTGGTGGTGGTGGTGGTGATGTGAGTGCTGGTGGTGATGATGTGAGTGCTGGTGGTGGTGATGTGAGTGCTGGTGGTGGTGGTGGTGATGTGAGTGCTGGTGGTGGTGATGTGAGTGCTGGTGGTGGTGGTGGTGATGTGAGTGCTGGTGGTGGTGGTGATGTAAGTGCTGGTGGTGGTGGTGGTGATGTGAGTGCTGGTGGTGGTGGTGGTGTGAGTGCTGGTGGTGGTGGTGATGTGAGTTGTCCAATTTTCGTTCATACAAAACAAAAGTATTATACTTATCGTAACGCACTCTATAGATAACAAATGAATATTGTTTCTGTATCACACTGGCACTGCTAAAAGATGTGTCTTAATAACTACTGCTTCATGATCTGGAATAACATGTCTTCACATCAGCATCAGTAGGACCATCGCCATAGCAACCACAATGCTTACTCCTGCTGCCTCCCTGACTCCCTGAATCCAAAGAAAATGAAGGTTGGATATTGTGCAGTAGATGTACTGGTTAGTTCAGTTCAGGCTTTCGTATCAGTATGCAGCACAGAAGAAAGGGTTTGTAGCAATGGTACAGCCTAATCTGAGTACAAGTTCTGAATACAATGGACACACATTATGCTAGAAGCAGCCTGATGCTATTTTAGCTGGCTGTGGTGTGTTGCCATGGCTACAATTGCCATTTGTGATGGTTCAGATGGAGGGTGTACTACAGCAGTGGGAGGGGCAGGGTCTATGCCACATGGCTCACACAATTTGGTCACATGATTCTACCACCACCCTGACCTCATCCATCACCACCACCCTGACCTCATCCATCACACACTTTACCACCACCCTGACTTCATCCATCACACACTTTACCACCACCCTGACCTCATCCATCACACACTTTACCACCACCCTGACCTCATCCATCACACACTTTACCACCACCCTGACTTCATCCATCACACACTTTTTCGATTTAAATTTTATGTTATAAAATCCACAAGACCCATTTTCGTATAGAACATTCCATATATATAGAGAAGTTGACAGAGCAAGTGGCGGCACTGATGGAGCAGGTTGCAGCGCTGAGCGCAGTACAAAAAAGGAGACAGGATGGTTTTAACGCACGCCCACGGCCAGTACGTTGTTACCAGTGCGGGAAAGTTGGTCACATTCGTAGAAATTGTCGAAATTGGCCCGCATACAATGACCAGTATCCGGGGAAACTCCAGAGGGGTGCCTGCAGAGGGCAACAGACACCCTGCACGCCAGTGAGCCCAATCGAAGCAGCGTTCGTCGCGTCCATCAAAAGCACATCCGTGGTGAATGGACTAGTGGGGGGAATAATGGTGGAGGTGATGCTGGACTCTGGTTCTTCAGTGTCACTCGTCAGGCATGACATCGCCAAACGCTTAAAGGGAACAACTAGCCCTGGTGATGCACCGAAGATAAGGCTCATTTCGGCAGGAGGCGAGGAGATCACCATTGTCAATCACATCAAGGCATCAGTTGAGATAAGGGGCATCGACAAGGTACGAGAGCATACTTTCATTGTGGTGGAACAACTCATCTCACAAGTTATCCTTGGGGTTCATTTTCTCCAGCAAAAATACCTGGTGCTGGACTTCACCACCCTGACCTCATCCATCACACACTTTACCACCACCCTGACCTCATCCATCACACACTTTACCACACACGTATAAAACGTTTGAGCGGAATCGTGAGTGCAGGGGGCGTGGTCATATGTGCAATGTCATAGGTTGCATGTTCAGAAGAGTACAAAGTAATTGGTGGAGAGGATATTGTTTGCCAGTAGATGGGCGTTTGAAAAGCACCTGTAAAGGCAGGATATTAAATTATTGAATTTAATATAATGAAATATCCTACTTTTGCACACCTACCTACAGGTGCTATTTGATGCTAGTGCACTACTGCTCCCAGCACAGTTGATGGCCACCACTGAGACAGTGTAGACTGTGTTATTGGTCAGTCCAGTGAATGTGTACTGCGGTGCTCCGGTGGATGGGATGGGGACCAGTGTGTTGACACTGACATTGTAGCTGGTAGCAGTGGGAACAGATGTCCAGGTCACTGTTAGTTGGTCTGAATGTGCCAACATGCACGCACTTATAACACGCCCATATGTGACTGTGACACACACACACACACACACACACACACATCCTTCATCTCATCACATGACTGAACACAAGGAATGTGTTAATTAACTCAATGCATGGTTGCTAAGCACAGCTATGAGTGGGATGAGTGTCCCAGGAGAGTTTCATGTGTTCCCGGAGGAGTTGTACATTGCAGAGCATGATAAGTGTGTGTTCTCTTCTACATGCTTCACAGCAGCCATGCCCACATCACAGGGAAAGAGCATTCCATTGCAGTCCTGTGTCCATTAAGTGTTGCATTGCTGCATGTTAATAAAGTGATGGTGTGAAGGGAAGTGGGGCTTGTGGAGAGGCAATTAAATGGGTGTGGCCGTGCAAAGTGGTATTGTGCTGTACTTGTTGAACAATGGGCTATTCCATTTAATGACCATAGGGATGCAGGGAAATTCCTCTGGACAATTAATAAATCCTGGATATTATGAATATCAAAAATAACCACTATAGATAACTGATTTACCCTGTATGGTGTGCTTAAATGGAATAGCCCCTATGCATGTAATTGCAATGTCACAGTGCAGCAAACTGTCTACTATAGTGTATCCTTTTTTGCGCAAGTAAAAAGTATGCAAAAAGACTACTCTAGTGACATGTTGCCATGGTGATACTTAAACCTTTCACTTATTCTCGTCCTTATGTTGATCCATGCCCTCATGTTGCCATGGTGATTTATGAAGATCTTTTTCACCGATACATTTTCTTAGGCTATGTGAATCAATGTGTGGTCCATGCCATACCTTTATTTGGGTTAGGGAATGCCTCTTTGTGGGTTGCTGGGATGACACTCTGGAAAAATGAAGAGAACCTTTTTAGGGAGGTGGTTTAGGAGGAGGTGTTGGTGGGTGAGGGAATGTGATACAATTCTACAGTCACATGTATTACAGCATCACCCTGTACACATCAGCCAAGATATATGTGACCTGCACTTGAAATTATCAAGAAGACAACCTTTAAACGCGTCCTGCATAGATGGGATACAAAAAAAAGTGCATGATTTAGGATACATGTCCTGTTACTGCCATGGTAACATCCATAAGATACCACCTCCATCTAAAATACCATATCAGAAGACTACTCTATCCACTCCACCTGAAATGTTACACCTCCTTGTCTCAATATCAAGTTCATATATTCAAACTGCAGACTCTTCTCCTCTCCTCCCCATCCCCTCCAAATACTAGCCAAACCACTTGCTTGCTGGATGTATTCTACATGATGGCATGCACCTGTGGCCACCACACACTATCCAATTTTCAGATAGTCACCATTGGCTAATGTTTACATACTCTAATGCATCCATGATCCTTCATGACTGATGCATGACTATTCAATGGTTACTCATTAGTGATTGGCTAAGCTTACATCCTGTGCCTCACATCATCACATCCACATATTGCTAGAGCTATCCTGATAGTTGATCGGTTGAGAAATACTCCTCCTAGGAGTTTTATCAGGCCTTTTCTTCTCAGCAGTTAGGAGGTAACTAGTTCGCCATTTTGTAAAGTTGTATAGAATAGTTTGATTAATAGGGCCACTTTGTTAGAGCTAACTTATGGAATGACTATAGGATATTTTAAAAACCAACCAGCTTAATTTGATTTCCATTGGTAGAAGGATGGGGAGGAGGAGTGTTTACACCTTGTGGTGCCATCTATTGCAGCATGGCATGGCAAAGGCTGAATGTAGAAGAGGCTGACGCAGTGGTCTGGTCGACTGCACTTTATTTTGACACATTCTCAATGATATAATAGAATTACTATGTGATGAGCACACAGGTCCCCAAGAGTGAAGCAAAAAAACTATAAAAGTCCTTTGTCGTTAAATAACCTCAAACTGACACAGATGTGTACTGCTAAAAGATGTGTCTTAATAAACTACTGCTTCATAATCTGGAATAACATGACTTCACATCAACATCAGCAGGACCATCATCATAGCAATCATAATGCTTACTCCTGCTGCCTCTCTGACCCCTGGTAAGGAAAACAAAAATGAAGGAAGGAAATGAAGGATTGATATTGTGCACAATTGATGTGCTGTTAGTACATCAATATACAATAGAAGAGATACTTTGTGAGATGATTTGTGAGAGAGTGGTAGAGTTATAGCTACACTCAGTGGCGTCATTTTAATAATGGGGCTGGGGAGGAGGGGGAAGCAAATGGGTGTGGTTGGGTGTGATCATAGGTTGGTAACCCCTCCCGGCTAATCTGCGTACATGCCACAAGCAAAAGCACAGCTTTAACACACAATGCAATTGTGAATTTAATGATCCAGTGCTAAGTTTGTCTCCATACTTAGTTAATTCTCTTCATAGTGGCATCATTAAGGTCACCAGAACACAGAGGGTGGCATTGCCATACTGCAATGACACCTCTGACTAGACGCCAAGCACACACATTTAATGTAACCACCAGAAAACTCAACTAGGTAATGCCTTAATATCTTACAGTCATCTGCACATGGCTGACCTGATCCTTTTGTGGTTGGCCGTGGTGTGGTTGTTGTGGCTACAGTTGGTGCCTGTGATGTTTGAGATGTTGATATTGGGATAGTGGAGGACGATGGCTGGACCACTGTAGCAGCTGTGAGGGGGAGGAGCAGATGCTCAACGTCACATGGAAGCATGCGCATTAAATTGTGCCCATACAGCTGTGATGGGAGAGGGGAAGAGGGTGCCTATACCGATGTGAGGGAGAGGGGAAGAGGGTGCCCATTTAGCTGTGAAGGAGAGGGGAAGAGGTGCCCATACAGCTGTGAGGGAGAGGGGAAGAGGGTGCCCATACAGCTGTGAGGGAGAGGGGAAGAGGTGCCCATACAGCTGTGAAGGAGAGGGGAAGAGGTACCCATACAGCTGTGAGGGAGAGGGGAAGAGGGTGCCCATATAGCTATTGGGGAGAGGGAAGAGGTGCCCATACAGCTGTGGTCACTATTCCAATGAGAACGCAATCTTATCTACTTATAGATCTGTTCGTCCATTTACATCCTGTATTAAATGAAACATTTGCAGTGGTAACTGGGAGTGGTGGGATGTGAGTGCAGTGAGTGTGGTTACAGTGTAACAGCGAGTAAGAGGTGCAATATTAAAACGAAGAAGACAGTACAATATGATTTAAAGTTAAGCTTTCCATAGCCATGGTAGGCCTCAAAAACAGCATGCTAAATGTGTTTATTGACATTAATTTTCCAATATATGCACACCTACCTGTGCTGTTTGATGCTAGTGCACTACTGCTTCCAGCACAGTTGATGGCCACCACTGAGACAGTATAGACTGTGTTATTGGTCAGTCCATTGAATATGTACTGTAGTGGTCCGGTGGATGGGATAGCGACCAGTGTGTTGACACTGTCATTGATATTGACATTGTAGCTGGTAGCAGTGGGAACAGATGTCCAGGTCACTGTTAGTTGGTCTGAATAGGTGCTGATCAGTGATGTAATGATTGGGGCACTTGGAACAGCTGGAGAATTGAGGGAAACATAAGAACAGTTCACTCTTCCTTTTTTCCAGTCACATCTTGGTTCAGTTTCCATGGGAACAGCAAAATAAATTACATCTAATTATGCAGCCATAATCATACGAAGTTGAATGTGTCATATTAATACGTGAATTACACAGGGAATCACTACAAGACGAATATATGTACACAACAACTTGCAATCTTCAACATGCCCAAAATAGTGCATCTATTAGAAGCTATGCTGTTGCCATTCATTGACTTACATGCCAGCTGTATGTTCAGTGTATCACTGCCAATGAGAGTACCAAAATTGCCATCTCTGCACGTGACTGTGGTTCCATTGAAATATTGAGGAGTAGGTATGGTGAGGACAGAGGTGTAGCATCCTCCACTGATCATCACAGCAGAGAGGTTACCACATGATACTGGTACTGTATTGAGTGAAGCACCTGCACCTGTTGGTTGTGTGAGCTGGATTGTATTTGCTGGGTTGTTTGCAGGGCATGTAAAGCCAGATCCTGACCACCAAGTGACTGCTGTAAAGGTAGTAGTACTGAAGGCACATGTATAGGTAATGTTGTCTCCAGGACAGAGGAGTGTTCTCATTGGTGGGTAGGTGATGTTAAAGGATGGACAGGCAGCTGCGTTAGTGTAAGATATGTGTGTAGATGTAATACATCATGATGACATCATTCTCAAATACTTTGTACTTATTTTTCAATGTAAAGGAGAGTAAAAACATGAATTCCAATGAATGAAAATAATACTTCTTTTTTATTGACTAATGTCATAAATCACTACAAGTTTGAGTTGTGTTATTTTCAAAGCATGAGTAACCAACTTAATTAGTGAAACATTGCTGTTTTGCTTCAACATTTTAGCCCTTTAGAATTGGTATTGCCTGCACCTACATTATTATACATGTACTGTCAATGTCAGAAAAACCACACCCTTCTCACCATAATATAACCAAACCCCTTGTCACCCTAATATTTTATTTTAAAAACTCCTCTTATTCTCTAAATGTAGCTACATACATTATGTCTAAATGCATGCAGAGACAGAATTTATATAAAATATTAGGGTGACAAGGGGTTTGGTTATATCATGGCGAGGAGAGTGTGGTTTATCTGTAATGATTATTAGCATATCTTCCGATCACTACAAATCATTCAGATTAGAGAACTTTTGATAGTGATGAATCCTTACATGCTGCTACATGCAGCAATGGTTGAGTGGTTGGATTATGTAACACAAAAGACACCCTACACACCTGGCTATTCTATTGGGCAAGTGACCAGATCACCTAACCTGCTCTTCATGAAGAGGTACACTGCCTTATAAACACAAGCCTTGTGTATAGTACACACCGTATGAAGTCTATTTTGATAACATACCTGCACACATGAACATACTCAGAGCACACATACATGCACACACACATGCACACACATGTACACTCACATGCACACACACATGCATACAGACATGCACACACATGCACACACATATAAATGTGCCCTGTGTGTTACATAATCCAACCTCAACCATTACTGCATGCAGCAGCATGTAAGGGTTCAGCCTACACATTTGTATGCACACACACATGCACACACCAACATGCATTTTGTACATGTCACACACACACACGTACACACATACACCACATGCATATATATAGCACACATGCACATACCCTCAGTGCACACTTGATCACATTACATGAGCATGAATTGTGTAACAAGTCCATGTATGGTCAACACCATGGCAACGTGTTGCTACACACAAACATGAGTGGGATGAGGTCACTGTTCTAGCATATTGTATTCCCTAAGGAGTTGTAAGTTGTACAGCATGTGTGTGTTCCGTTTGACACGCCTCACAGCAGCCATGCCCACATCCCAGGGAAAGGGCAACCATGAAGTGGTACAGTGGAACCTGCTCATCTGGACACTAGAATAATGCGAAGACCTTTATTAAATGGACGTTATGCTATGGATTGAAATCCAACTCCATTGAAGATGTGACCCTGGAACAGGACAGTACCTCTCTAATCATGCCCTGTTCACTAAGTGGTGTCAGGATGATATAGGTTCCTCTGCAGGCTTCATGGTATTGTTTGATCATTGAAAAGACTATGTGGGTGGCTCTATGTAAAGCGGGTGGGTGGAGATCATTTTCTGTTAAAACAAAGCCCTTGCTTGCATCACATTGACGTAATACTGAAGTCAAGATAAATGGGTGAGGCTTGCTGAGTGAAGGTGAATGGGTGTGGCTTGTGGAGTGAAGGTGAATGGATGAAGCTTGTGTCGTGTGACAAGTGCAAGGTGGCGTTGTTGATCATGAATGTCAAAGTGAGTCTCAAGCAATCAAACTCCTTAAAAACCAACTGCAAATGCTCATAAACCATCCTCCCAAATGCCACTGTGGTACGATCACTAACAAGGTAATGTATTCTCTTTGGCATCATACAATGCTGGTGAACTGATGTGCTTGGAAACTACAGGGGCTTGTTGGGTGCATGCCATGCCCCCTTCATTTAAATGTGCATGCCTTGTCTACTTGTGGGTGTGGTTAAGGGTGTGGAAGGGGGTGTGGTTGAGGTGTGGTTACATGGTGTAGAGTGTGGTTTCTGGTGTGGAGAGAGGGTGTGGTTAATTAAGGATTTGGTTATCCAAAGGTGAAATGGTTTGACTCTTCCTGCTAATCACTGTACTATGCCCACCAGCCAAGATGGACATGACCTTAGCTGATTTTAACGTGTTTTGCATGCTCTGTTGCATACAAATGTGCCCTCTCACCCCAAAATGCACGCTTCAAGACTGATATCATATTACTCTATAATGCAGCTGGAACTGCCTCCCCCCCACCCCCCCCACCCTCCTCTGATTACCACACCCTAAAATGCCACAAGTTACTACCAGACGTAAAATGTTACACTTTTGCATCACCCTCCTCCGTATTCCCTTTCATTTGTTCCACGCTGCTCAAACGTTCTCTCGTCGCACGACATCCCTTTTTTCACCAGCGCAGCGACAATAATTTCGATGGAATGTTGTTTGCAAACACGTAATCTAAGGAACTGATATTGAATTTACCAAATACGCATTGCTGTCGTGTTTGTACCATTCAAGACTCGTCTCAAATTACAAAACACATCTCCATGTGTATGAATACACTGGTCTCAGTGCTGCTACGGACAGGCGAAAGTCGATGCGGCCATAAATATGACCAATATCCATACGATGCGGCCAACGCGCAAGGCGTGATGGAAGGTTAATTCTGCGCGCAGGGTATGTAAAGGCCTCAAATGGGGGAGGGGGGGGGGGGGGGGGAGGGGGAACGTCGCTAGTAATCCGAGCAAGGGGTGCAACAACGACACAGAGGATGGCTAGAATATTTGTCTACAGAGCCAGACGATACTTACCGTTCGACACATGTCCACACAATAGACAGATGGCGAGAATGGTGTACTTCAAGAGCTGTTCAAAAGAAAAATAGATAATCGCAACGAAATGCACCAGCCAGATCTCTTACCGACATCTTTCGCAAGTTTCGGTTCTTTTGGCGATGATGGGTGAATAGTCAGCGCATGACATCATTTCAGCCCCTCCCTTGAATGGTCCCAGGCCACGTGCATGTTTTATAAACGTGTTAATTAACTCCGAGTGCAAATATAACGTCAGGCACGCCTTGATAAAAAGGCCGTCCGCTTAATTCAAACTTCATTTTAAAACAAATCTATACCTCAGGAACTACTACCGCACTTGCTTGCAGCACCAAGTTAAAGAGTAGGTTTGTCTATCTAGAGTTTATTGGAGACGAGGGAAGGGGGGGGGGGGGGGGGGGGGGGGGGGGGGGGGGGGGCTGAAGCCAAGAAAAACTTTCTCAACAGACAAAAGTCAAGCTGAAGTCCACCCATAAAGGGCACTCCCCCTTAGCTGAAAGGCACTCTCCCTTAGCTGAAAGGCACTCTCTCTTAGCAGAAAGGCACTCTCTCTCAGCAGAAAGGCACTCTCTCTCAGCAGAAAGGCACTCTCTCTCAGCAGAAAAGCACTACCCCGTAGCAGAAAGGCACTCTCCGATCCTTTAGCATCATTGATTCTCAAGCAATAGAATGCCCTGCAGGGTCATACATTTTGGTACAGCTGAAAAACGTTAGACCTCGTATACCATTAAACTTTTAAGCAATACAAATTACACCAAAAGCTTCCGCATTGGTTGGCATACTCACTTTTGTGGTTAACTAGTCTCGAAGCTATAAATCAGCAGTTACATGCATGTTATAGCAACCAACTAAGATTTGGGTAGTATACTAAGAGCTACTCGTGTCTGACAGGACAAGGAAAGTGTCATTACCAAACCAGAAAACCACAAGGAGCAGTAGCACATGATGTAATCTAATTATTGTGGTATGGTCTGATAAGAAACGTAGCCGGAAGATAAGTGTCTCTGAACAAAGTAATAAGAGAGCAGAGTCTGAAAATAACGGACTGTTCATTTTGAGCTATCTTGGAAATGTAGAGAATACAAGCACATGGATATCCTGTTATGACACCTTGACTATGGATATCCAACAAACTGCTAAAGTAGTAGCGCTGAACTGAGAAATAACCTCACAGCCAGTTTTCAAAATCATAAAAAGCAATTAGTCTGGATGTACTGCAGCTGCTTACGTGTTGCTCTAAGACAGCTGTTTCTTCATTAGCTACACACACACATTCCATCTGCTGCTACCCACACATTCCATCTGGCTTCCCACACACAAAGATCTGCTACCCACACATTCTTGCTCCATACACCCCCCTTGTCCTGCCCGTATCCAAAATACCGCCCACATGTGTACAGGGTGGCTTAACTAGGGAAACACCAATACAGGCAGATGAGTGCATGGTGAGGAAACAGTGTATAGATGAATAATTAAAATGGGGAGAGCCCATGCACCATATTACTATTCATAGCTAGTTACATAACCTACCTGTACGGCACCAGCTAGCAAGCCCCCTTTTAAAATTGCGTCGAAGTCTCCCGCTTTAATATCCACTCTACCTACTGATTAAAGTTTTGTGACTTTCCCTCATGCTTAGGTCCTGACCGTCTTTGTTATTTGTCAGTGCTAGAAATGAGGCGCGCTCTCGCTTTTGTCTTTTGTTGTCTAAGATTTCCCTTAATGACTTAAAAGACATGCATGAGTGATTGTAGTAGTACCGTAACCCCTTTGGTACGTTTTTAAGCGATATAGTAATGTACAGCAGAAACCTATACTTGATAATAACTACCGTAACTAGTCTAAGGTGATACTTCACTTGCGCTAACAGAATCTTGTTGCTCAGTATTAGCTGTCATTACATTATCAAAAAAAAAACAGCACACATGCACCTTTGTATTGAAAGTTTAGGTTCCAGGAGGCAAAATAGTGGTTTCCGTAGACAATAGGCATTTTTCCTGATCTAATTACAGTATTCCACCAGCTATATTCTTGACTTGTGAAGGAATTGTCACTTGCGCCAACAGATTACAACTCATCAGTCACAGCACTATTTCATTATTAGCGAATTACCTTGGTTCCCACTGTAAAAGCGTTGCCCACAAGGTGAAAAAAATGGTGTCTATGGCCATATATGGCAATTGTGCCCACGCCCTCTGCACTACTAGTTAAGGTAGATAGTTAATTCGTCGAGTGTGGAACCATGCCTACACCACATGTCCCGGCCGCCGCCCACACTGACTGAAATTCTGGATCTATCACTGGCTGGCAAGTGATGTCAGTAATCTAATTACCGTATATGGTCTAATAAGAAACATAGCCAGAAGATAAGTGTCTCTGAACAAAGTAGAGAGCAGAGTCTGAAAACAACGGACTGTTTATTTTGAGCTATCTTAGAAATGTAGAGAATACAAGCACAAGGATATCCTGTTATGACACCTTGACTTTGGATTTCCAACAAACTGCTAAAGTAATAGCGCTGAACTGAGAAATAACCACACAGCCAGTTTTCAAAATCATGAAGTTAGCCTGTGTACTGCCCTCGTATTGCTTTAAGACAGCTCTGTTTCTTCATTGGCTAAACACCTGCTACCCACACATTCCATCTGGCTTCCCACACACAAAGATCTGCTACCCCACACATTCTTGCTCAATACCCCCCCCCCCCCCCCCCCCCCCCCCAATCCTGCCCGCAACCAAAATACCGCCCACATGCGTACAGGGTGGGGAAAAACCAATACATTATGGCAGATGAGTGGTGAGGGACTCTGTATAAATGAAATTATTAAAAAGGGGAGAGCCCATGCACCATATTAGTACATGTTACCAACAATTATACTATCCATGTACACTGTATAGCTAGTTACGTAACTGTACAACTACGGCACAGAGCTAGCAAGCCCCCTTTTAACAATTCGCCGAATTCATCTATAAATCGCTTTAATATCCACTCTACCTACTGATTAAAGTTTTGTGACTTCCCCTCATGCGGAGGTCCTGACCACTTTTGTTATTTGTCAGTGCTAAAAACGGGCGCTGCTGGCATGCACTCTCGCTTTTGTCTTTTGTTGTCTAAGGTGCTTTTTAAATTCCCTTTATGACTTAAACTGCATGCATGAGTGATTTGTAGTAGTAACTTAACCCCTTTGGTACGTTTTTAAGCAATACAGTCTGTTCATCCTTTGCTTGGTTGTTGATCTGATTAGTGACGAATGTGTCGGCGCAACAAATTCATGTAATGGGCCGGTAAACAAGAAACCTTAATAAAAATTTATGGCTAATGAAATCCTGCGGTTATGATTGAGCACAGGTACATGTACATCCATATGTAAAACGATTGTCTGACAATATTCGAACACTAAGGATGAAGTGAGCATAATTGAGTAAGCTAGGAAGGAAGGGACACACTAAACAAACCTTTTTAGAAAATCAACAGCGACAGCGAGGGAATGAGGAGCATAATGGTGAAAAAAATAGCGTCTATGGCCATATATGGCAATTGTGCCCACGCCCACTGCACTACGATACAGATAGTTTTAATCCGTTGAGTGTGGAACCACGCCTCCACCACATGTCCCCGGCTCTAGTCCTGTCGCCCACACTGACTGAATCTGTCACTGGCTGGCAGATACTCCTCATCTAGTTAAGCCAGCGTTTATCTCTGAAGGTGTGTAAATAGCCAGCTGAATACTACTAGATAGGACAAAGTATTGCGAATGCACTGTGTCTACAAATGGTGTCAACTACTCTTGAGACAATTCTGCCCTCTTTTGCTTTCAGACTTAGTTTTCAAAGGTTATGGCAAAGTCTGGCATTTCATTGTATAGTTATTGCCCCAGCT